>SEYY01017202.1:0-21208 GCA_009176605.1 Armadillidium nasatum
CCAAATGAAGCATCGGAATATACTTCTAATCTCATTCTCCCCCTTTTTAATTTTGGTATTTTCATTTGGATTTCTTCTCTTTTTGCTCTCTCTGCTACCTTAACTAGCTCCTCGTAATCTTCTCGTTTTGCTTCCTTCATATTCCTCCCAAAGAAACTCACATCAAAACTAAGATCTGGACGAGTATTTTGCGACATCCAATTTAATTTTCCTAACAATGATCTATATTCGGTCATCTCTTCTTCATTTAGCCTTTCATCCTTATTATTCTTGCTTAACCTTTTTATCACCAATTTATCCCTTGAATATCCTTTCTGACTTATATAAATATCCCCTTTTTCCTTTTGTTCAATTTCTATTCCTAAATATTTGAAAACTCCGCTTTCTTCTCTTCCAACCTTCAACTCCTCCTTTATTTTCCATATAATTTTCTCCTCAAATATTTTATTTCCTCCATAAATGAGATCATCTACATGAATCCCCATTATGCCGTAAACCACACCACCATCTTCCCATTTAAATATTGTATTATCTATTTTACTTCTTTTCCCTCCTATTTTTATTAACAATTCCACTAAACTCTCGTACCATTTTCTAGCTGCATCTTTCAACCCGTATACTGTTTTCTTTAATTTCCACAATTTTAAGGTATTGGCCTCTTCAGGAGGTTTTATCACCACCTCTCTTTCCATTTCCTTTCCTTGCAAGTATGCTGTCTTCACATCCAATGTTTTTACCTGCCAATCCTTCATATTGATTATAGCCAAGATTACTTTTAACCCTTCTATTGAAAAAGTGGGAGCTTCACAATCTTCCATATCTAAACATTCTTTTTCCATATAACCCTTCACCACTAACCTTGCTTTACATATCTTTTCTCCCTCCTTTTCCTTTTCAGTAATTATCCACCTTGTTTTAAGTACCTTATTTTCTTTATATCTGTCAATCTCTTCAAAAACATTATTCTCTTTCCAACTTGCAATCTCCTTCTGTTTTGCCTCTTTAATTTGTTCTCTATTGTCAGTTTCTTTATTCTTAAAGGTAATTACCTTACCTTTACTAAAGTACGTTTCACTTTGGTCTCCGTTATCTTTCTCTACTTCATATTCTCTTAAGTCTACCCAGAACTCTTCCTCAGAATCCAAATCCTTAACGTTATACGTACCATCAAATTTACCTCCTCTTTTACCTCCCAAACTCATTACTTTAACTCTTCTCCACCAATCTTCATCCTCTTGTCTTATTCGATAATTACTACCTTTTCGAATATCATAAGGCTGAACCTTTTCATCTTCACTAAAGTCATTCCTTTCTTCATCATCATCTTCCTGCAATAATTCCTCTCTCTCTCTCTTCTTCTTCTTCTCATCCTTCTCCTCTTCTTCCTCTTCACTATCACTATCATCATCTTTCATTTCCTCCTCTTCTTCATCTTTCTCCTCCATCGTCTCCCTTTTCTTTTCCTTCTCTTTCATCTTCTCACCTTGCCTTCTGTAATTTTGTTATATGTATCTTATTCACTTCCCTTATCAAAGCTCCATGTTTAACCATAACTACTTTACCATCTCTACCTATTATTCTCCCTGGTCCTCTCCACTTTTCCTCTCCTTTCTTCTTATAAAAGACTTTATCTCCTACTTGAGCTTCTTCGATTCTATGAACCCTAATTTTGCCTTTTAAAGCTCTCCTTATTCCGATCTCTGCATTCTTTCTCTTGTACCTTATCTTTTACCAACATTTGTAATTCCATTAATTCCTTTAATTTAGCACCATCCATTCCCTCTTCTAGTTCAGCAGGGCTACACTTTTCCATCTCGTTTTTACCACGGTAATAAATTCCAAAAACTTTCTGATTAGGAGAATACCCACCGTTCATTATTCTATCATTTTTCGCGCTGACCATCCACATTAATATCCAATCTCTTCCTTTGACTCCATCCTCCTTTAGTTTTCTCATTCCTTCCTTTAGTATTCCAACTGTCTTTTCACTTCTACCATTGCTCCATGGACTCTCACTTGCCGTACATAACATCTCTATGCCCACTTTTCAGTAAATTCAATTATTTCTTCATTTTGGAATTCTCTACCTCCATCAGTTATTATCTTTTGAGGTGCCCCAAAATAGCTAATCCATTTCTCCATTATACACTCCATTATAGTTGAAGGTTTCTTATCTTTTATCCATTTTGCTTGACAGTATTGTGTTGCCCAATCCACCATGACAAGGAATTTTTCACCTTCCAATTCCCCTATGTCCATTGATAACACTTCGTTGAAATTTGAAGCCATAGGCAACCCCACTGTAGGTCTTTCAGGGTTTTTCTTATATTTCTTACATGACTCACAATTGATACATACCTCTTTTAATGTTTGTAACCTTTCTTTCTTCACCCTTTTGTAATCCTCATCATTACCCCACGCTTTACTTAATCATTTGTTGCAATTTATCAAATGCACAATGGCCAAATTGCAAATGTAACCGCAAACATGCCTTTTTCCATTTTTCCTCATTTAATATAGAATTTGTTTCCTTAAGTGTTAACCACACATTCTCTCTATTCTTTATCTCTCTCAATTTTATTCTAATATGTCCCTTATTATCTATGTTAATGGGTATTTTCTCTTTTATTATAGGATGATTACACTCTAAATATTTATTCAACAAAATCTATCCTAGCCCTTAATTTGTCTAACACTACTGTTCCTATCAACCAAGGGATATTCCCTTCTACTATTTCTGTTTCTAGTAATGCTTTATGATTACCTATGACAATCGGAATTAAAAATTTTCTATGACACTTATATTCCCTTTCCCCGAAAACATAAGTTGCTTCTATCTTCCTTTCAGAATCCTTCATTCTCACGAGTTCTTCCCTACTTAATGTCGAAAGAATTACTCCTAGTCACAATTCTCCCACTACACTATTCTTACAACCAGTATCAACTATAGCACTGATTATATCCCAGTTGTCCTCTTCCATCCCTCTATTCCCCAATAATATCACTTCTTTTGTTACCTGTTTTCTTTCATTACACATATTAGCCAAATGTCCTTTTTCTTTACATTTGTAACATTCTTTATCCCTTATCCAACAATTTTCCATCACATGTCCTTTCTTTCCACAACCTTTACATTCTTTGTCATTTCTTCTATATTCCGGACATAACTTTTGCATATGTCCCTCCTTTTTACAGTTATAACAAACGCTCTTCCTTTCTGGAATTTTATTCCTCTCTCCACTATACCATATTTTTTCCTTGTTTTGGTTCTGAAAACTCTTTCCCATTATTCCTACTAACAAACTATTCACTCTTTCATATGACAAATCTCCGTCTAAAGCTCCTAACATTATTTTTTCCTCATTTTCAGATAGTTTACTCCTTCCCAACAACAATCCACCTTTATGTTCCTCTCCTAGTTCAGCCATTCCAGCTGCATTACACCTCCTCAATGCCACATCAAATCTACTCACAAAATCCTGTATATCCTCCATAGGTTTCCTTTCAATTCTAAAAAAAAACGTTCATACTATCCATCTTTTCTCTTTTCTTGTCACTACCAAACTTCTTTTCTAGAACACTCATAATCTTGTTTACTTCCTCAAGGCTCGCTATCTCTTCTATCGGTAATCCTCCCACTAGTTCCCATGGTTCTCCACTCAGTGCACTCCTTATAGTTAAACCTGGATATTTATCCACAGTTTTATTTCTCCATATCCAATCTTCCACTTTACCCTTCCACTCCAAAAACATCTCCTTCTTTCCATCAAATACAGGACATTTTTCACTCCTCCTTTTCTCAGCACCCTCGTCGTCTGACCTCATTTTCCTTTACAAATTAGTCCTGATTTTAGAATTGATTCATAAAACTACCTTATTCTAAATGATTCAAAAAATATACCTTACCTCTATCGAAACGATGATTGCTTGATGAATCTATAAATGACAAGATTAACTTTCAGAAAGAAAAAAGATAGGAAAATGTCAAAGTAAAGATTATAATACAAGGAAAGTTAATTGTCTTTTTCTTTCCTAGTTGCTTTTTCTTTCAAGCTTCATTTATCTATTTCTATTCTTATGAGTCCTATATATTCTACTATGGTACATCTGTATACTAAAATTATTTATACACTATTAAGTCCTTTATTTGTCATCTATTTAAAAACTAAAATCAGGATTTATCTGGAACCTAAAAGAAAATATAAATTAAATAATAATTCACTATAGAGGAACCATACATACATATCAGCATGGCCCCCGCGTCACAGAATGAGTTTCCCATATACCTACCTGAAAAGAAATCATATATATATATATATATATATATATATATATATATATATATATATATATATATATATATATATATATATATATATATATATATATATATATATATATATATATATATATATATATATATATATATTACTTTACTTTTTTACCCCTTGGACCTTCCTCACTGGAAGGGCCACACTGCTTTTAGGAAATTCGCGACGGCCGCCGGCCGTGTCCAAAGGTCTCTCAGAGAGGTGATGTGATGGAGGGTTCCTTGATGTGTAAGGGGGGGGGCATCTCAGAAGGAGGTGTTCTGTTGTGTCTGATTCTTACATACATTTTTGACATATTGGGGATAGTGTGTTTTGTATATTGAATCTGTGTTTGTATGCTTGTAGGTTAGGGTGGTGGCCTGACCTTAATCTGGATAGGGTAATTTGGGTTTTGCGTGGTAATGTATTTTGTGTATTTGCTATGTCGGGGGGTTTTTCGTTGAGATGATGATTTAGTTGGCGAATGTTGAGATAATTTTGTGTTATGATGGTGTGTATGTGTTTGATTAGTGGTGTGTTGTTTGCAGTAGGTGGAATGGTTCTGAATATGTTACTGTAGTATGGGGCAGGGGATGATGAAGGTAACTTTAGACGGTGTCTTGTGTGGTCTTGTAAGGTATATTGACAGGGGTGTGAAATGTCTAGGGTGTTTGTGTAGAATTGTTCCAATCATGTCAAAGTGAATACATTCGGATCGGGAGTATTTTTGTTTCTTCGTGTAAATGTTGAATTGGAGTGGTTCTAGTGCAACCTGTGATAATTCGTAGAGCGGTATTTTGACTTTTTTGTAACTTCTCTATGTTTGAGGGTGAGGTGGCAGGGTACCAGGCTGGAGATGCGTAATTAAGTGTAGGTCTGATGAACTGTTTGTATACTGTGATGAGGGTGGTTAGTTCGTTACGGAAATTGTTATGTGACAGTGTTCGAATGATGTTTAACTTCTTGTTTGCAGTGTTGGTTATGTTTTGGATGTGTTTTGAGAAGGTGAAGTGTGTGTCATATGAATGCCGTGAATGAAGAAAGGTGGAGTAAGGTTGGTAAATAGAATGTGAGAAAATTTGGCCATTTTGGCCGGCGGAACAGGGAAGACCTTATATATATATATATATATATATATATATATATATATATATATATATATATATATATATATATATATATATATATATATATATATATATATATATATATATATATATATATATATATATATATATATATATATATATATATATATATATATATATATATATATATATATATATATATATATATATATATATATATATATATATATATATATATATATATATATATATCCAAATTAAGCTTGTTAAATTATTTTTGGATTTTTAAATTTGAAAATAAGTACATTATGACTTTTTTCAGACTCGCGTTATTGATGTTGGTCAAGATGGAAAGAATTCCGAAGTGAAAAGGACTTCGAGAAGACCTCAGACGTCAGGAGGAAGGCTTGAAAGCAGGGTTAAGAAAAATCATTGTCAAACTCTTAGTTGCAAAGTTTGTAATTTAAGTTTTGAAAGTAATGATGAGTTAAAAAGTCATCTGAGCTCCCATAATAGAATGTTTAAATGTGAACATTGTAGTTATGAGTCTAATTACAAATGAAGTTTAAAAACTCATCATTTACCCACAGCGATATAAAATTATTTAAATGTCTTAAGTACAGCTATTTAAATGTCAACTTATTTAAATATCCTGATTGAAGCTATGAAAGCATTCATAAAGGACATTTAAATATGCATATGCTTGATCATAGAGATGTGTGATTATATATCCATCCTTACTTGTACTGACACTAAAACTTCTTATGAGGAACTTGGTTGAATAACCTCAACAACGATAATATTAACTACAGAAACGAGAAACAAAAATATTTATTGTACCTCTTCTGTTTGGACAATGATAAAAATGCAAGTTAAGGTAATGAAACAAGATGAAATTGACAAGGGCAGCTTTGTACTATTGAGTAATAGGAGGAAATAGTGTGGTTCAGAGGACATATTTTCAAGTGTTCAAAACTTATGCAAAGTCTCAAGTTTCGGGTCCAAGACCCAATTCCAAAATCTAGCTTTATCCCATTTAAAAATATAATGTAGTAAATAGTTGTGCCAAATATATGGAGTCAAAATAATAATAAGAAGGTTTTAATAGGACAAAAAAAATAATAATAAATTTTTCAATTGGGTATCATAGTTTTTCACTAAATTGGAAGGGTTAAAGGCTGAATCTGGGGCTCGCATAATTGTAAAATTAGCTGGCAAAAGTTATTTTATACCCAGCTCTGATGGAAATTATTTTTATATTCTATTAAAAAGTTAAATTACTTTTTTAATTATTAACCTTTGTGACTAATCATGGGTATAGTGACCTATTTATGGAAAAGTTTAACTTTTAAAAAAGTAGACCAGCACAAGATAATACCTAATGTTAATCTCTGAGGTAAAGACTCTTTCTTGGAGAGCATAACGAGCTCTCATTGCATGTAGACGTGGTTCACTCTCCCTGAACTTGTGATGGCCTGAAGGACAGTATTTTGTCTGCTTGGAAGGACGACATATCCCTTCGTCAGGGAGGTCCGCTCTCAAAAAAAAAAAAATGGAGTGAAGGATGTTAAATACAGGTGACTTGAAAGGAAGTTGTACCAATTTATAAAGTCACCATAATTAAGACTAGGGATGGAGTGAAGTATCGGTATCGGCATATTTTCCGATACTGTATCGGAATCGGTATCGACCTTTTCAGTATCGGTATCGGCAAAAATTTTGGATAAGAGTAAAGTATTGGTATCGGTAGTAGTATCGGGAAATTTTTAGGTATCGGTATCGGTAAAAATTTTGGTATCGCTCCATCCCTAATGAAGACTCTATTGAAAAAGACTCCTAAATTCAAGGCTTGTGGTTGTCACATTTTAAACTTTGATTCTAGTTTTAACCGCAAGATGTCACTTACCATAATTTCTATTGAAATCTCTTATTTAAAGTAACCTATTTTATATTTAAATATAATATTTATAAAGTGTTTAACAGTTATTTAATAATTAAATAAATGTTATTAGCTTAAATTAGCACTAAATTAAATTGGTAAAATATTCATTTTTTGGTAAAGAAAGAACCAAAATTATCTTTGGGGCAAATTGTTTTCACTAAATACCAAATTATAATAAAAAATTATATTTTTTTTTTTGTTTTAAATATTTTTTTTTTTTTTTTTTTTTTTTTTTTTTTTTTTTTTATTATTATTATTATTATTATTATATTATTATATATTATTATTATTATTATTATTATTATTATTATTATTATTATTATTATTATAAATTTTTTTTTTTTTTTTTTTTTTTTTTTTTTTTTTTTTTTTTTTTAAATTTTATATATATATATATATATATATATATATATATATAATATATATATATATATATATATATATATATATATAATATATTATATATATATATATATATATATATATATATATATATATATATATATATGAGAGAGAGAATGGAAGCATAGAGTATCCAAACGATCGTACATGGGGATCCGAGTGTGTAGACATCCAAGAGAAAAAAAAGGAGTCTAGGAATCCAGAAGGATCTGGGCTTTGCTCAAGATAATGGAGTCTCCTCACAGGAGGGAGGTGGCGAAGATTAAAGTCTCCCAAGATGACAACCGTTGTTGGTGGTAGTTGCCGGAAGAGGGCGATTAAATCTGCCTTTGTAAATTCGCAACTGAGAGCTAAATAGACTGAACAAACTATGCAATATAGTTAATGGAAAGGTGGAGTCGAGGTGCCAACACATAAAATATAGCTTTAAGGAGAATAAGAGATGAAGCGACAGTCTTGTTAATAGGAATTCCAGCTCCTCTATCATTGTTAGTAGAGATGCCGATATTACTTACTTCTTACTTCCTCTCCCAGGAAGACTAAAAGCCTGTCAGCTGCACCAGCCGGCGTCTCCACGCAGCCCTGTCCGCGATGACACTCTCCGCCTTCACCTGCTTCATTGTTGGTAGTTGGAAAAAAGGGATGCCGATATATAAAAATAAATACCGATTATCGATATTATAAAATACTGCCCTGAAAACTATTGGTTAAAAATATCGATATATCGGTTTAAAAATAATATATATATATATATATATATATATATATATATATATATATATATATAATATATATATATATATATATATATATATATATATATATATATATATATATATAACTAATGATAAAGGAAAAAACTGTCACATATGTGACAAGCCTATAATAAGTCCATTTGGCACACGGACTTATCTATGGCACATAAATGAAGTTCCTTAACAGTTTGACACAGCATTTTAGACCTAAGTGTCTAAGAAGTAAGTTTTTCTTTCTGTGAACAAATTTAGGTAAGTGATGGGCTTACCAGTTCGTTTCCCGAAAATTAACAATAGTACCCACATTTTGACGTTAATATTTAGGTACCGATACCTGGAATCGAGATGCGACAATAGAGCAAAAATGCGGTTCCTGATGGGGTGAATGCCTTCGCGGAAGATGCATGGATATTCTAAACCCTTTATTTTAAGTTAAGGACATAAAATCGTCAAAACGAACATTAATTTCTTTAAAAATGTAAGTCGTTCCGAAAAATTATTTAGACTTTTCGGGGCTTATATCTTCGAAACCCGTAAGTACATAGCGACAAGAGAAGTAAAACTTAAGCTCGCGACGTGTACTACCTTTAGTTATTTTCCGACATTCGTAAAAGATCGATATCGTACAGAAAATTAAATGGGTTGAACCCCCAAAAATGGTCTCAGGAAAGAGCGTGAGGTCAATTTGAGCGGAGTGATTTGCATTGCAAATCAAAATCCCGTTTTGGCTTAGGTTGCCAGATTTTTGAAAAGTAGCTAAATCTGGCACCCGTCAAAAGCGCTATCCTTACTACTAATATCGATATTATAATAATAAATTGTAAGTGGGCGATCAAATGTAAGTTTTAGAAAGGGGACTCGCCAAAAAGTTACTCATAATAAATTTCGATTTTTTTCCTCTCTCATGGCCGAGGCTCTGAAATCATTATTTTTTTGAGACAAAGTTTCCTAAGAAAATCGCTCTCCGGGCTCGAGGCTCTAAAAAGTACGTTTGAAGAGAAGTCCCTAAAGCAACTTCTAACAGTAAAACAAAACTTTAAAAACGTATTTATCATCTCCTAACCCGTGGCCAAATAGCTAGAAGTTACAAGTGGTGAAAAATGTCTGTGAGGGGTATCCCCCTAAGAACTTTACCGCATCGAAAGTGACCTCTTACTATAACGTAAAATGGGCAAAGTTTCCAAAAAGAAATTTTTTGAAAATCCCTGAAATATGCCGAAAAGTTTTTTTATTTTTTTTTTTTATTTTTTTTTTGAAAAAAAAATCGAAAAGTTGATTTTTTTTCTCTTATTTTCTTGGAGGTAGGCGATCAAAAATAAGTTCTACTACCTTCCCTGAAAATGTTAAAAACATTTAATGAAAATTGTAAAAAATAACCACTTCCTCAAGAAGTCGATAGTCATTTGGCATTTAAAATACCTGAAAGAATGAATTCAAAAAGTTAATTTCGGTTTTCATTGAGTCTCTTGAGTTATAAAGGGTGAATGACTAAGACACCTTCAAGTCTAATTTTTGACAAATTTTCCACTCAAAATTTATATAAGTTTTCAAACTTTTTTTTTTTTTTCAATGGATAGGTTGGCTTTTGTTTTTACAACATACAAAGATTTGCGGCCCTTAATTCCAAATCTGGAAACCCTCCCTTCTTCTACATAATACAGTTTTCGAGTTAAAGGCCAACATACTTACCAAGGTGGTTTGACGTACTTTCTGAGTATCCGAATAAAAAAAGTCAACTTTGAGAACCCATATTTACTCAACCGAAGCAGATAAAGGAACACTCCCACAGGGGGGGCTTCAAAGTCCTAAAAGACCTTAAAAATTCAGGTATTAAATATCTTTGCTCTATCTTTCGTAGTTTAGAATTTGTTGAAAATTACAGAACCTGATTTCAACAAAAATATTTTTTTTTGAAGGGTCATTATCTCCTGAATGGAAGGTCGTATGATCCTGAGATCTTCATATTTCGTACCAGCATGACGAGATCTATCCGAATAGGTGGTTTAAGTGATATTTAAACTTTAACTTACATAGCACCAGTTGTACACTTGATGTGAATGAATAGCTAATAAAACCTTACCTCAGGGTAGGACATTCCGAATCTGAAACTCCATATCCCCACGCTGTGTCTTAAAGAGTTATAAGCAGTTAAAACCTTACCTCAGGGTAGGACATTCCGAATCTGAAACTCCATATCTCCACGCTGTGTCTTAAAGAGTTATAAGCAGTTAAAGTGGGCCACAGGAGTGTCTTGGATTTAACCTATGATACAACGTACTATATTAGAGGCGGTTGCATGTGCCATGAAAAATATGTCCGTGTTCCAGATCGCAAAATTTGAGTATTTCATTATCTGTCGTTTACTTTAACCGAACTATAGAAATTAGAGATTGTGTCATAGTCTCCTAATTTGCAATTCGACGACCCTTGGAACGCATTTTACTAGTTTAAAATTTTAAGGTCTAACTAATACGATTTAAAAGATGTTAAGGTTCGAGAGAGAAGGTTTCATTTTTAGGAATTATATAGTATATGTAATATTAAATTTCATATTATTATTACACTATTTTTATAAATTCATTTGTCGGAATGAGGTCATGCTAGGAATTTTAGAAGGATCATATACCTTGCTCCCTTCTCCCTCCCAACTCGCCCAGGGAGTTTAATGAAGCCTCTATAATTCACAGTAAAATTTAGAAATAAATGCAACTGGGTTAGTTGTATATATATATATATATATATATATATATATATATATATATATATATATATATATATATATATATATATATATATATATATATATATATATATATATATATATATATATATATATATATATATATATATATATATATATATATATATATATATATATATATATATATATATATATATATATATATATAATAATATAATAATATATATAATAATATAATATATATATATATATAATAATAGGTCTAATATATAATAGATCTCTGTCCCTAGTTAATCTAACTTTTCTCCTAATTGCCTCAATACTAGTACTTTCCCTCAGTGTTGGAAGCACGCATTGGTCCAGTCTGTTACGAAGAAGGGTAGCCGCTCTGATCCTTCTAATTACCGCCCTATAGCTCTCATTTATATTCTATCTAAGATCTTTGAAACTCTTCTCAACTCTCACTTCTTGGATCATCTGGAATCTCATTTCCTTCTTTCTTATCATCAGTATGGCTTTCGACGTTCGAGGTCTACTGGTGATATACTTTCCTATCTCACAGATTTATGATCTCCTGCCCTTAGGGAACATGGGGAGACTTGTGTGGTAGCGCTTGACATATCTAAGGCATTTGATCTGGTATGGCATGAGTCACTCTTTCAAGCTCCCTTCCTTTGGGTTTCCTCCTTCTCTTTGCCTTACTTATGTCTAGCTTTCTTTCTAATCGTTTCATTTCGGCTGTTGTTGATGGGGCGATTTCATCTTCCTTTTCTGTCAATGTGGTGTTCTTCAGGGTTGTCTTGTCTCTTACTCTATTCCTACTTTTCATTAATGATCTTCTCAGCTGCTTCATCTAATCCTGTCTATTCATATGCTGATGACCCGACCCTCCATTCTTCTACTCATTTATAATCTGCTCTCTCCTTTGAATCTAGAGTTGCCTCTCGTCTTCATCTTTCCGATTCCATTCTTGCAAATCTGGATAGAATTTCCCAGTGGGGTCATCTCAACCTTGTGAAATTCAACTCTTAAAAACTCAGTTTCTCGAAATCTGCCTCTCAGAGACACCTCCTAACTTTTCTATTTCTTTCCATGGTTCTCCCGTCTCTCCTGTTGACAATATAAACATCCTTGGCCTTCACATAAACAAAAAAATGTCTTGGAAACCTCACATCACAATGGTTCCTAGGGCGGCCTCAAAGCAGCTGGGAGTTCTGTTTAGACTGCGAGAATTTTTTTCTTCTTCACAGTTACTCCAATTATACAAGGGTCTCATCCGCACTGCTCTCATATCTGGGGTGGCTCAGGTTTCACCAGTCTTTTGGATAGGGTTAAGTCAAAAGCTAAAAGACATGAAAACTATTCCGTTCTTACTAATTCACTTGACTCTATCTTTGAGACGTGACGTTGGTGCCTTGTCTCTTTTCTATAGGTACTACAGCGGCAAATGCTCCAGGGAACTGACCACTCGTATACCTCCACCTTTACGACGTCCTCGTAGCACAAGGGGTGCATTGTCTGCACATGAATTTTGTGTGGACATAAGCAACTTCAGGCTCGTCCGGTGTGGTGCCTCCTCCTTTCCAGCCACCTCTGTTTTGTGGAATTCTCTCCCATGTTCTGTATTTCCTGCTGAATATAATCTCAATTACTTTAAAGCCCACGTCTGTGCTCACCTGAGAAATTTGCGATAGGTGAGGTTTGAAGGATTTTTTCATATCCTTTTATTATTAAGACACACCCTCCTTGAATAGGGCTCGGCCCGTGACCGTTGGCGATGTGTAAAAAAAATAATAATATATAAAAATAATTAATATATATATATATATATATATATATATATATATATATATATATATATATATATATATATATATATATAGTATATATATATATATATATATATATATATATATATATATAAAAGGGAAAAAAGTAAAGAAAGGAAAAAAAAACCATTTTGAAATCCGTTCGTAGCTTTTACCTGATAAGGAAGGGTGAAACAAACCGAAAGAGTGGGAGTGAGAGGAGGGGTGGGGAGAGAGGGAGGGTGGTGTGTTGAGTTGCGAGATACAAGTAGATTTTTTTTTTAAGATAGGTTTAAATGGTGTATAATATGGGTTTCCACTCTCTCCCCCCCACCAAACACCTCTTCGTACTAAGGCTCCTGCCTTAGTACTAATAAAAATGAAGTTCCATCAACTTCGTTTGACTCAGAGCTAGAGAGAGAGAGAGAGAGAGAGAGAGAGAGAGAGAGAGAGAGAGAGAGAGAGAGAGAGAGAGAGAGAGAGAGAGAGAGAGAGAGAGAGCCAGGAGTTGCCAAATGAATTACGTTTCACATTATTTTCTTTATATATATTATTCTTTCTTTCTTTTAATAAAATCAAAATAAATAAATAAATAAATAAATAAATAAATAAATAAATAAAAAGTAATTAAAAAACTAAATAATGATAATCAATGTACGATAACATTTTAGTTTCGTTTGATCTCAAGTATTTTGGCGGCTTTTTCTTCAAGGTGCATTTCAAATCTCTCTCTCTCTCTCTCTCTCTCTCTCTCTCTCTCTCTCTCTCTCTCTCTCTCTTCTCTCTAATAATATATATATATATATATATATATATATATATATATATATATATATATATATATATATATATATATATATATATATATATATATATATATATATATATATATTATGTGTGTGTGTGTGAGAGAGAGAGAGAGTGATAGATAGAGAGACCTTTTATATATATATATATATATATATATATATATATATATATATATATATATATATATATATATATAATATATATATATATATATATATATATATATAAAATTAATTAATATATAAAAAATATCTTAGTATATTTTCCAAATTAAGCTTGTTAAATTTTTTTTGGATTTTTTAATTTGAAAATAAGTACATTATGACTTTTTTTTCAGACTCGCGTTATTGATGTTGGTCAAGACGGAAACAATTCCGAAGTGAAAAGGACTTGGAGAAGGAGACCTCAATCGTGAGGAAGGCCTTTACGAAGGGTTAACAAAAATCATTGCCAAACACTTAGTTGCAAAGTTTGTAATTTAAGTTTTGAAAGTAATGATGAGTTGAAAAGTCATTTGAGCTCCCATAAAAGAATGTTTAAATGTGAACATTGTAGCTATGAGTCTAATTACAAATGAAGTTTAAAAACTTATCAGCTTACCCACAGCAATATAAAATTATTTAAATGTCTTAAAGTACAGCTATTTAAATGTCAACTTATTTAAATATCCTGATTGAAGCTATGAAAGCATTCATAAAGGACATTTAAATATGCATATGCTTGATCATAGAGATGTGTGATTATATATCCATCCTTACTTGTACTGACACTAAAACTTCTTATGAACAACTTGGTTGAATAACCTCAACAACGATAATATTAACTACAGAAACAAGAAACAAAAATATTTATTGTACCTCTTCTGTTTGGACAATGATAAAAATGCAAGTTAAGGTAATGAAACAGTTAATGGTGACAAGATTTGAAATTGAGAAGGGCAGCTTTATACTATGTTTGTACTATTGAGTAAAAGGAGGAAATAGTGTGGTTCAGAGAACATATTTTCAAGTGTTCAAAACTTATGCAAAGTCTCAAGTTTCGGGTCCAAGACCCAATTGTAAAATCTAGCGTTATTCCATTTAAAAATATAATGTAGTAAATAGTTGTGCCAAATATATGGAGTCAAAATAATAATAAGAAGGTTTTAATAGGACAAAAAAAATAATAATAAATTTTTCAATTGGGTATCATAGTTTTTCACTAAATTGGAAGGGTTAAAGGCTGAATCTGGGGCTCGCATAATTGTAAAATTAGCTGGCAAAAGTTATTGTATACCCAGCTCTGATGGAAATTATTTTTATATTCTATTAAAAAGTAAAATTACTTTTTTAATTATTAACCTTTGTGACTAATCATGGATATAGTGCCCTATTTATGGAAAAGTTTAACTTTTAAAAAAGTAGACCAGCACAAGATAATACCTAATGTTAATCTCTGAGGTAAAGACTCTTTCTTGGAGAGCATAACGAGCTCTCACTGCATGTAGACGTGGTTCACTCGCCCTGAACTTGTGATGGCCTGAAGAACAGTATTTTGTCTGCTGGAAGGACGACATATCCCTTCGTCAGGGAGGTCCGCTCTCAAAAAAAAAAAAATGGAGTGAAGGATGTTAAATACAGGTGACTAGAAAGGAAGTTGTACCAATTTATAAAGTCACCATAATTAAGACTAGGGATGGAGTGAAGTATCGGTATCGGCAATTATCGGCATATTTTCCGATACTGTATCGGAATCGGTATCGACCTTTTCAGTATCGGTATCGGCAAAATTTTTGGATAAGAGTAAAGTATCGGTAGTAGTATCTGCATATTTTTAGGTATCGGTAAAAATTTTGGTATCGCTCCATCCCTAATTAAGACTATTGAAAAAGACTCCTAAATTCAAGGCTTGTGGTTGTCACATTTTAAACTTTGATTCGAGTTGTAACCGCAAGATGTCACTTACCATAATTATTCTATTGAAATCTCTTATTTAAAGTAACCTATTATATTTAAATATAATATTTATAAAGTGTTTAACAGTTATTTAACAATTAAATAAATGTTATAGCTTTAAATAGCACTAAATTAAATTGGTAAAACATTCTTTTTTTGGTAAAGAAAGAACCAAAATTATCTTTGGGCCAAATTGTTTTGATTTGACTAAATACCAAATTATAATAAAAATGAAATATTTTTTTTGGTTTTAAGTAATATTCAGATTTTTTCTTAAGTACCGTTTTTTTTTTTATCTAGTTTACCTTAAATTACCCGATTTTAAAAGGTTTATCCTAAATTTTATTATATTTATTATATATATATATATATATATATATATATATATATATATATATATATATATATAATAATATATATATATATATATATATATATGTATATATATATATATATATATATATATATATATATTATATTAGTGATGGCATCCGCATGCGCGGATGCGGAACATCCGCACAAAAATCAACATCCGCATCCGCATCCGCAAAGGCATTTTCGAAAATTCAAACATCCGCATCCACTTTCAAAAATTCAACATCCGCATCCGCATTTCGGAAATTCGACATCCGCATCCATCCGCACTTTCAAAAATTTCCGCAACATCCGCATCCGCATCCGCACTTCTCCAAAATTTGACATCCGCATCCGCATCGCAACTTAAGAAAATATGACATCCGATCCATCACTAATATATATATATATATATATATATATATATATAATATATATATATATATATATATATATATATATATATATATATATATATATATATATATATATATATATATATATATATATATATATATATATATATATATATATGCGAATTGTAGATCAAGAGTGAGGGTGAAGAGAGAACTATCGGATTGGTTTAGCATAGGAGTGGGATTGAGACAGGGGTTTGTAATATCTCCATGTTATTTAATCTATTGATGAATGGTTTACTTAGAAAAAATGGAGAGAGAAGGGAAGAGTATTACGTTGAGAAATATGGAGGGTGAATGTGAAGTGAATGTTTTACTTTTTGCAGATGATGCGGCATGTGTTGGTGGCAGAATCTGGAGAAAAGATGAGAATACTTGTGAGAGAGTTTGAAGGGAAATGTGCAAACACGAGATTGAAATTCAATCCAGCGAAGAATAAAGTTATGAGGATTGGAGGTGGGGATGAGGAAATGTGGAGGGAGGAATTGGTTTGTGTAGAAGTGTGAGAATGGAAACTTGAGGAGGTGAATGAATTCAAATATCTAGTAATGTTGGGTGGAAGGTAAGGGTGGGACGGAAAAAGGAATAAAGAACAGAGTGGTAGAAGGAATGAAAGTATTGGGGGCCTAAGAAAAGTATGGAAGAAAGGAAAAATTTCGAAAGAAATAAAGATAAGAATGTTTGAATGTATGTGTTCACCTTCTGTATTGTATGTGTGTGAAACATAGACGATAAGTGTTCGGTCGAGAAAAAGTTTCAATGTCTTTGAGATGAAAGATTTGAGAGCGATATATAAATTGAGAAGGATTGATAGGATTAGAAATGAAAGAATAAGGAGAGAATGGAAGGGTGTAATTGATAGAGAGGAGGAGGATGTGCTAAAATGGTTTGGACATATGTGAAGAATGAAAGAGAACAGAATGGTTGGCAAGGTACGTAGATCCGATGTAGATAGGGGGAAGGGTAGGGGAGGGGAAGGCCGAAGTGGAGATGGATGGATGGAGTGAGAGTGATTTTGATGGAAGGAATTTGAGTTTAGACGAGGGTAGAAGATTTGTGGAGACAGAGATGGAGGGAGGTGGTGAAAGCGTTGAAAGGTAAGAATAGTTATGTTTGTAAGGGAATTGTGGCGGGTACCACCTCACGAAAGTGGGAAAGGTGATAGTGAAATATATATATATATATATATATATATATATATATATTATATATATATATATATATATATATATATTATATATATATATATATATATATATATATATATATATATATATATATATAATATATATATATATATATATATATATATATATATATTATATATATATTATATATATATATATATATATATATATATATATATATATATATATATATATATATATATATATATATATATATATATATATATATATTATATATATAATAATCCGCATCCTTTGGGTTTCCTCCTTCCTCTTTGCTTACTTATGTCTAGCTTTCTTTCTAATCGTTCCATTTCGGCTGTTGTTGATGGGGCGATTTCATCTTCTTTTCCTGTCAATATAGTGGTGTTCTTTAGGGTTGTCTTGTCTCCTACTCTATTCCTACTTTTCATTAATGATCTTCTCAGCTGCTCACCTAATCCTGTCTATTCATATGCTGATGACCCGACCCTCCATTCGTCTACTCATTTATAATCTGCTCTCTCCTTTGCATCTAGAGTTGCCTCTCGTCTTCATCTTTCCGATTCCATTCTTGCAAATCTGGATAGAATTTCCCAGTAGGGTCATCTCAACCTTGTGAAATTCAACTCTTTAAAAACTCAGCTTCTCGAAATCTGCCTCTCAGAGACACCTCCTAACTTTTCTATTTCTTTCCATGGTTCTCCCGTCTCTCCTGTTGACATTTTAAACATCCTTGGCCTTCACATAAACAAAAAAATGTCTTGGAAACCTCACATCACAATGGTTGCTAGGGCGGCCTCAAAGCAGCTGGGAGTTCTGTTTAGACTGCGAGAATTTTTTTCTTCTTCACAGTTACTCCAATTATACAAGGGTCTCATCCGCCACTGCTCTCATAGGGTGGGCTCAGGTTTCACCATCTTTTGGATAAGGTTGAGTAAGCTAAAAGACAATGAAACTATCATTCTTACAATTCACTTGACTCTATCTTGAGACGTGACGTTGGTGCCTTGTCTCTTTTCTATAGGTACTACAGCGGCAAATGCTCCAGGGAACTAACCACTCGTCTACCCCCACCTTTACAACGTCCTCGTAGCACAAGGGGTGCATTGTCTGCACATAAATTTTGTGTAGGACAGGAAGCAACTCCAGGCTTGTCTGCTGTTTGCCTCCTTCTTTCCAGCCACCTGTTTTGTGGAATTCTCTCCCATTGTTCTGTATTTCCTGCTGAATAGAATCTCAATTACTTTAAAGCCCACGTCTGTGCTCACCTGAGAAATTTGCGATGGGTGAGGTTTGTAGGATTTTTTCATATCCTTTTATTATTAAGACACGCCCTCCTTGAAAGGACTCGGCCCGTGACGGTGGCGATGTGTAAATATATATATATATATATATATATATATATATATATATATATAATATATATTATATATATTATATATATATATATATATATATATATATATATATATATAATATATAATATATATATATATATATTTATATTATAATATATATATATATATATATATATATATATTAATATATATATATATATATATATATATATAATATATATATATATATAATATATAATATATTTAAATTATCTTCATATTCTATGATAAATCACGGTCTTATTATTATTAACAAGGAGTTAATTTGTATAAAGAGTGAGAGAGAGGTGGAGAAAGGGGAGATGAGAGTAGAGATGAGAGAGAGAGAGAGAAGTAGAGAAAGAAAGACAGAAGTAGAGAAAGAGAGTAGTAGGTAGAGAGAAAGAGAGAAGTAGGTAGAGAGAGAGAGAGAGAAGAGAGAGAGAGAGAAGAAGAGAGAAGAATAGAGAGAAGAGAGAGAGAGAGAGAGAGAGAGAGAGAAGCAGAGAGAGAGAGAAGTAGAGAGAGAGAAGCAGAGAGAGAGAGAGAGAGAGAAGTAGAGAGAGAGAGAGAGATTCTGAATATGAATAGTCGTGAGCGTTAAAGCAGAAACTCAATTCCAATCCGATATACATAATATTACAATTATAGACTTAGTCATCAGTGACAACCAAAATGACAACATTCATTATATATAATAATAATAATAATAATAATAATAATAATAATAATAATAATAATAATAATAATAATAATAATAAAATAGCGTAAAAAACAATAATACCAAATATAATAATAATATTGACAATTATAACAAAACTGACAAAAACAATACAAACTAATGAAAAATAGTAATAATAATAATAATAATAATAATAATAATAATTATAATAATGGGCGATAAATGTTAAGCATTTACGAGAAAAAATGTGCTTAAATTCCAAATAGAAAATAAAATTTAGAATATATTTAAGAAATAAATACTAAATGCAATAATTCTATTTAATTAATTACATATTTGAAGTAAAAACTAATCTCAATCATTTAACGAATATTTATTAATTTACTGTGTTTTTACAGAGCAAATAGAATTATTCTAAAATTTTGTGGGTAATAGATCTTTCTTTTGGGAGCCCGAATGATTTCAGAGTTAAAGTGGGAGCGGGCATTTTCGTTGGGACATTTTTGTCTATTATTATTTTTTTTTAAATAAAATTTTAATTTTGACAACAAAAAAATAAAACTTGGTATATCAACATATTTGGAGACGATACAGATTTTTGCATTCTTATAAAATTTCTGTAGGGGGTATGGTTTGGGAGATAATCTACCTCAACTTCAAATGACCCCAAATTTGTTCAAAAACTTTTTTTTAATTTTTTCAGAAAAGGTAGTTGAATGATGTAGAAACATTTTATTACAATATTAACAAGGAGTTAATTTGTATGAGAGAGAGAGAGAGAGAGAGAGGGAGGGAGAGAGAGAGAGGGAGAGAGAAGTAGATACACCATCATTACCGGCGATAGTACACTAAGGTGACCATATTTTTCTGACCAAAAATCGGGACGCTTCTGAACATTGCCCCCACCCCCACCCCCCAAATATCCTGCTCGTAAGGGTTTTTTAAGGGATGCATAAAGAATGGTGATTTTTAATATAAAGAAGAAATACGATTGTCGTTTTCAAAAACAAGTCATATAGTTTATTAGCTAAAGACATTCTACAAAAAAACAAAACAAAAAAAAAAATGAAAAATAAACAAAAATACATTTTTGTTATTAAATTTAAACAAAAGTTGGGATAAAATACTACTATGCGTCCCGATTTACCCTCTAAAAAAAAATCGGGACACGGCTTAAGAAATCGAGATTGTCCCGATAAAATCGGGATTTTCCCGATAAAATCGGGATTTTCCCGATAAAATCGGGATTGTCCCAATAAAATCGGGATTTTACAATGTGGTGATTGCACAATCAGAATCTTGTTTTAGGAGAGCATCAATCGCTCTCACTGCGTGTGGACGTGTTTCACTGGCTCTAAACTCGTGATGGCGTGAAGGTAGTATTTTGTCTGCCTGGAAGGATGGAATATGCCCTCGTATGTGAGGTGAGGTCCGCTCTCAAAAAAAAAAAAAAAAAAAATT
>SEYY01017203.1:22500-24209 GCA_009176605.1 Armadillidium nasatum
CAATAATAAAATAATAATAATAATAATAATAATATATAATAATATTAAAAATAAAAATAATAATATAATAATAATAATTAATAATATAATAATAAAATAATTAAGTTGTAAGAGTGTATATTTATAAAAAATTTTTTTTTTTTTTTTTTTGAAAAAAAAAAAATTTTTTTTACAATTGTATTATTTAATAATAATGATAATAATAATAATAATAATAATAATAATATAATAATATAATTAAAATAATAATGATAATAAAACAATAATAAAATGATATAGTATATCATGATAATATCATATTATAATTATTATTATCATTATTAATATAAAATATTAAAAAAAAAATTGATATATATAATAATAATAATAATAATAATAATAAAAAATAATAATAAGATAATAATAAAAGTATTATTATAATAATAATATATATTATTATTATTATTATATTTATTATAAATATTATATATTATAAATATAATATTTTAACATGTAATATAATATAAAATATGAATGATGATAATAATATGATAAAAAATAATAAAAATAATAATATAATAAATAATAACAATAATAATAATAATAATAATAATAATATAATAATAAAAATAATAAAATAATAATAATAATAATAATAATAATAATAATAATATATAATAATAATAATATAATAATAAATAATATAATAATAATAAATAATAATAATAATAATAATAATAATAAAATAAAATATAATAAAAAACATAATAATAATAACAATAATAATAATAAATATAATACAATAAAATAAACAATAACAATAAATAATAATAATAATAATAATGATAAAATAATAATAATAATAATAATAATAATAATAATAATAATAAAATCATACCCTGGGCCATTGTCGCGTTCCATTGTGATAATATCCATGAACGATGAATTTGGTTTTCCTTGTAGGGTTAAAAGATGAATTTCTCAAAGAAGTTAAGTCATAAGCACTTACTACGTAGTCCTGTTTGGGAATGTTTTTAAAATTCGAATAATAGTAATAGTAAGTGTACGATGATTTATATTAAATTTTATATATATATATTATATATATATATATATATAATAATATATTAATATATATTATAATATAATATATAATTATATATAATATATATATATATATATTATTTCTCTTTCACCATAAATCATAAAATCACAGGTAAGTCTAATTACACGATTCCAAGAAAAAAAATCAAAATTTGAAAAAATTAATCCCCCAAATACAACCTAATAGATGTCTTAAAATATGAACACAGATGTGAAGGCATTAACATGAAGAATATTAAATACACAAATAAACATGAAGAATGAACGAGTTTCACTGAGGAAATATATGTCACTAAAATGAGTCACCACATAATGCAAGACCATCAAAATTAATCGTTTTATAATATTCGTGTTAAGCTGTACTGTGTGAGCATCTCTCATGATTAATCAATTTAATTTAATTTAATTAATTTAATTTAATCTATTAATTTCTTCTAATTCATCACTGTAGTGATTACACAAATGAAATACAAGCCCCCATTTAAATCTTCCCATTTACTTATCAGTTTAGATTAATCATAACCACAATAACTAGACAATTATCACTGTAAGCTTCATCTAATCCTTCTCTTTTTTTCGCTTATCATTTAAGCTAGCAATCTTAAATAATGCCTATTAGTTAGTGT
>SEYY01017204.1:0-2500 GCA_009176605.1 Armadillidium nasatum
ATCATTTCGTAAATTATTTTGTTTGGTAATTTATTTCCAATGTTAAAGAAATGTTAGAAAAATTTATAATATGAAGTGTTAAAGTAAATTTTCGTTTACTAGAATTTCAACTTTAACTGTCTTTATATAAACCATATATTCCAAAAAAATAAAAAATGTGGAGTGGTTAAACTAAATCCTGAAGGTAAATATTTATGACAAAATATCACCTCCATTTTTTTAGAACATGAAAATGTGTATTAATAATTAGGAACGAACTTCTGATGGCGACTGTACATATTGATAACGTAGGATGAAATAACTTGAAATTTACATAACATAATTTATATCTCCAGTTCCAATTTCCATTATGGTTCCATGATGTCCCACTCATCTTTCTTAAATATTCATTCCGTTTTCAAATTAAGTATAGCTAAATTATTTTTCTTACTATTTTACTTTATATTTTCTATTTTTTTAAAGCTTTAAATTTATTTTCATTTTAATAAAAATTTAACAAAAATCTTTTGAACTTTTACAATTAAAAACATTTATTAAATTATGTCCATTTTCAAAATTTTGTAAATATTCTTAAATTTTTTTTTTATTTTTTTGTAAAAATTTCAATTTTTTTTAAAAAAAAAAAAAAAAAAAAAAAATTTTTTTATTGTTTTTCTTTTTATTTTATATTTAAAAAAGAAATAATTGTTTATTTTTATGCACTAAAACACAAAAGATGTAGAGGTAAAAACCATCATCCACCAATGTGCATTCGTGAGCAAAATGCACACACATATATTTTCTTATATGTCTTAACACGTGTCATTAATACTACTTTGAATAACGTTGTTCACCATGCTTTGTTCCGGAAAAGCAGTTAATATATCTCTCCGAAAGTTTATTTGTACAACTTTTAGACATGTCTATAAAAGAAAAGGGGAGAAAGTAACTATATTATGGGGTCATCTTCTGCAAATCATGCAAATAGCGGTAAATCGTTGGCGTTATCAGATGGTCAGAGGTTTTCATGAGTAATTCTGTGAACTGATAAAATGGTAAATGTGAATGGTAAAATTCAAAATTCTACCAGAGACCAAATCCAGTCCATCTTGAACTTTTTAATCTATTTATCATTCATGACACACCACACCCACATACACAATTCAAATGAGACTGAAAATATAAATGAAAATATCACAGAGAGATTGTGAAGCGGAATCGTCTAAATTGAAATGCTGATAAAAAGTGAACGTAACACACTACACAATTATAGTTTTTGTTTGTGTCGAGTGTCCCAACGAATATTAAAAAGTTTTTCATAGACAAAAAATCTAATCACAAACTACGAATCTCTGCACGGAGAGGTCGCTGCATTAACTTCAGTCTTTATATTGGAGACTAGAGGTTTTAAAAGAATAAAAAGAACAGAAAATTCAAAACAAATTGGCGATGAAAATTCTGTTTTACATAGCACGACATGTCGACAATCATAGAATGGGCTGGCGTATAGATGAAGTGCTTATAAAAGAAGATAAAAGTAAATAAAAGACAATATATAATAACTTTCTAATTAAAAATGTAAATAATTTAATGTTCATAAAATAATGTTTTCATTAGATGATTTACGAATTGTATTTTTAAATTTTCCAAATATTTTCAATTTTATATTAAAGGTCTTAATTTTATTTAACTACCAACCAATTATTTTTATGCTTTAGTTGTTTAAAAAAAAAATTTATTTTAATAATAAACTAGAGCCTGAAGAGGAAGGGTGGCTATCCTTCGAAACTTGCTCCAATTTTAATTTTGTTTTTATTTCCTGTGGGGTGTTATTTCTGTAAGAGGATAATTAAAAATAAAAATATATATTATAATAATATAATTAATTTTAAATTAATTAAAAAAAAAAATATATATATATATATATATATATATATATAATTTTTTTTTTATTATTAATTTTTTTATATTTGTAATTTAATAATTAAATTTTTGTGGTACTTTTTCTAGTACGATACTCATCAGACTAGTTTTTTAAAGTATATATATAATATATATATATATATGTGATATATATATCATCTGGCTATATAATATTATATATTATATATTGTATATAATAATATAATTATATATATATAATATATATATATATATATATTATCTAATATTTGAATATATTTAACTATACATATGGTGTAATGCGGCAGTAGACCTGTACACACATAGCAAAATTTATGTCTTTAGGTATGAAAGTCTAACAAAGCGCTCTAGGACAGCGGTTCCAACTTTTTTTTCCTTTGTACCCCTCATAATGTTTTTTTTTAAGAGTACTTCGTACACACACACAATATCCAAATATATTATAATTATATAAAATATATATATATTATATATTAATATTATATATATATATATATATATTATATATATTAATAATAAGAATCAATAATTTAAATTCGTAATTGATATTTCTATAATCTATATTCTATTAGTTTTTTTCCTTTTTGCTTCTTTTTTA
>SEYY01017206.1:0-10000 GCA_009176605.1 Armadillidium nasatum
AACAGCAGTTAATAGATGCAAGGAGGATAGCCTTTGGAGCAACTGACCTTGATCTTTCTTGTATTTCAAATTGGGGCAGAAAAAACATGGTTGTTCTCAAGGCCTCAAAAACTCATTTTCTTCCACTTTCTACTCGACACAATCTTCCACATAGCTATGATATCTTCAAAAACAAACACAAGACTTCATCTGTCCTTAATATTCTCGATGCTTTTCTTTCTCGTGATCTTTCTTGGAAAAATCACATTATTTCTCTCTCCGAACAAGTTTCTAAGAGGTTAGGTGTTTTGAGGTGCCTTCAGAATTTCTTCACTCCACCCCAGTTCCTTGCTCTTTATAAGTGTGTTGTTCGCTCCTGTATGGAATATGCGTCACACAACTGGGATGGCTCCACTCATACAGCTCTCATTGAGAGGAGGAGTCTAGCACTTTCCGTCTTATCAATTCCTCTACTCTCACTAATTCTTTACAGTCTCTCTCTGCCTGTCGAATTGTTGCATCACTCTCTCTATACTATTGCTGTTACAGTGAACACTGCTCTTCTGAACTATTCCGTCTCATACCTCCAGCATTGAGAAGGGCTCGTGTGACACGCCTTTCTACACACTCTCATTCTTTCTCTCTCTAACTCTCCGACCCCATTTAACTCTAAACTGGAACACACTCCCTTCGTCTATTTCAAACTTCCTATGAATTACACATCTTTAATCACCGTGTATCGAGACATGTCTGCCTTTTAATTGAACCGATTTCTGGACTGGTTTCTAGCTCTGGTGGTAATTTATTAGGCCTTTGGCTTTTGCCCATCAGAAGCAATATTATTAATATATATATTATATATATATATATATATATTATATATATATATATATATATATATATATATATATATATATATATATATATTACAACATGAAATTCTTTCGTTTCTTGTGTTTTGTTGTTTATACATTATACCTTGTTTGACAACTTTGCAAAAATATCTGCGATATCAATGATAATTCATTATGAAAATATTTTACTTTGAAACAAATGTCTTACTTATTGTAAACATAAATATCTGGTTTCCAAAGTTCGGCGTCTCCGAAATAAGTTAATTTCAGTCCACCATAATCTTTGTAGTCCCATTTTAGGCGATCATCTTTCCATACCTGAAAATTAATAATAGTAATAATAATAATAATAATAATAATAATAATAATAATAATAATAATAATAATAATAATAAATAATAATACTAATAATAATAATAGTAATAATAATAAAAGTAATAATAATAATTAAAAAATTAATAACAATAAATAATTAAAAAAATAATCTTCTCTATTAGTTGCGACTGAGTTGAAAAGAAAATTAGGTCTGAACCTTTTTGCAAAATAAATTACTGTTTCATAATGATAATAAAAGTTCTAGTAAAGAGCAAAAAAATAAATTCATTTATATGTTGATATTCTTCAATTTGCCTTAAAAAAAAATAATATTAATGATTTGATTTTTTTTTTACAATATTACTAATTTTAAAGTTCTGATGTACAACACACATAATTCTAAACAATTGCTAGACTTGCTCATTTATTAAAGAATTTTTTTGTTATTCTTACATTTAATATTACAATGAAAACATCGCCATTTAAAAAAGGTTTGGATTGTTATTAGAGATATTATTTTTAATATAAATAAAACTTTCATTTTGATGATGATTAATTTTTTGTTTACTTATATTTGTTATATATCTTCATCTTTTCCCTGGAAGGGTTTTTACTTTGTCAGTGGGACTATTTCGCCATCTGATCTTTAATGTCCCACTCCTAGAGGGCTTTTAAAGATAAAGTTTTTCGGCCCCTTAGTTTTAGTTCCAGTCTTTGAGTCTTATTTATGACCCCAGGTGGGGTTTTCACCCTTTCACTGAGACTAGTGCGTTCTCCATCTAACCTCTGAGCAATTTCTCAAAGAGCTCTCCAGAGGATCATGCTTCTCGGAGCTATGGTTTATGATGCTTTTTTTTTTTTTTTTTTTTTTTTTTTTTTTTTTTTTTTTTTTTTTTTACAGAACGCCACCACTCACGGGCGTTCTGTAAAAAAAATTATTTATGATGCAGGTTCTGTTGTTGTTACAAGAAGTAAGCAATAATTATAGGGCCAAGGTTGCTAGTCCTGTCGCCCTTGTTTTTGGCTCTCTGCGTATTATCTAATCCAAACTCATGCTTTTTTTCACACACACACACACACACACACACACACACACATAATATATATATATATATATATATATATATATATTATATATATATATATATATATATATATATATATATATATATATATATATATATATATATATATATATATATATATATATATATATATATATATATATATATATATATATATATATATATATATATATATATATATATATATATATATATATATATATATATATATATATATATATATATATATATATATATATATATAAGATATATATATATAGTATATATATTAGGGGCAAAATTAATGCACAAGACAGAGAAATGCCTCAAGGTAGGAAAATAAAATGTCTGCACAATATTCTAATATGTTTATGGTTATAATTACATAAAGAAACAATAAGGAGCGTGAGTGATATTGACCAACAACCAACGTAAGCAGCAATGGTGGCCGGTGTGGACGTGATTCCCACCAGATGGAACATTACCTCTGTCCAGTTGAAGACGTTATATACGCAACAGATGTTACTCAGTAGCGTATTTGGTGCCCTCTGGCTCGATGACCACCTAGCAACGGCGTGATATGCTCTATGTTAAGCTACGTATGTCGTTTTGCGCCACCTCATTTCACAGTCGCAGGAATGTCTGCTGTAGGGCTTGTAAGGTCTGTAATGGGGGAAAGACTTCTAGCACCATCCGTTTATGTTGTCTCACAAATGTTCTATCAGGTTGAGATAATGACTATAAGCTGGCCAAGCGATGGTGTTGATATAACAGTATTTAGAGGGACTTGAACACATGCGACGACGTGTAAACTGAATTTGTCCTGCATAAGAAGAAACTCGTGACCAATAAAAAGTGCAAATTTGACAACATAGGGTTAGATGATGTCGGTTATGCATCATTGGGATGTCAAGGACTGGCCTTGAATGATTTGCAATTCCGTTAGGGCCGTCATGGATATTCCACCCCAGACCATATCAAAACCTTCACCAAAGTCCCTGACATGTGCATATTGCATGCCTAATACCATTCATGAGGCCGTCGATAGACTCGAATACAACCTTCAGATGTGAACAGACAGAATCTGCACTCATTCCTGACGAGGGTATTAGCCCAATTGTACATGGTTCAATTGATGGAGGTGCGTCCAAATTCAAATCCAGCTCAACGATGAGCTGTTGTCAATGTAGGGGCTCTAACCGGAGTATGCGAACGATATTTGTATTCGACTAGACGCAGTAGAACAGTTTTCTGACTTATATAGGTATCATGCACCACCTCTAACTGTATTTTGAGAAGAAGGGCTGTGGTATGCCGTTCCGTAAGAGATATCTTGTTCCAAACGTCTTCTATAATCCTGTGTGGCGCTAAATCGTTGCAGTCTGGCGGTGGCGGTACTCTTCTCCGTCGAGCTTCGTTACCTGGACACAGACGAGAAAGGTCGACGAATTCTCTCCATCGTTCTTGCGGTTACATGTAATCTACAACATATCCTCCTCCAACCTATGAAGCATCGCAATGGTTGGTTTGTAGTGTTCCCCTTTAGCACCTATATTACATAGTATTACAGCATTGGCACCCAATCATTTCTGTGTTGTCCTATAATGGTCTTCACCGACGCCCTCCGTGCCAATACGATTCATAGCCACTACATCGAAAGATCCTCCGAACTTTGTCAATGGTGCATTAATTTTGAGTCTAAATATATATATATATATATATATTATATATATATATATATATATATATATATATTATATATATATATATATATATATATATATATATATTATATATATATAATATATAATAAATAAAATACATAATTATTACAATAGCCCTGTTCTAAGTGAAGCTTGTAATCTTAAATTTAAAAATGAAGATCACTTTCTCTAACAATAATAATATAAAGGTAAATATAAATAATGATTGATTTTACATTACATTCCTCCCTGGTCACAAGATTATCAATCAATATTCAGGAATATTTCTAAAAACTCGTCTGTTTTCATCTTCTGCTTGTTCTTCTTATTCTTCAAATCTTCCTGCTCTTCATAATCGGAATTAATTTCTTGCCCCTCATCGTTTGAATTACATTCTTGCCCTTCATCATCGGAGTAGTCACTTTCACTCAAATTCACAATTCTCTCTGTGGTATGATCATAAAGATAAAGATTACTACGTAGGGACGTAGTAATCTTTATCTTCCAATATTTACCGAATGACATGAATATGGTGATATTCCATTAACTTCAAAATTGTTTTATGAATTTATCCGTGTGATTCTACCTTTCTTCCACCTGGAGGTACATCTCCCATTCAACGGTTTTACTCATGCTTCCTTTTCTACATTAGAGTTTGTTTTTTTCCCGTTATTAGGCAAACCTTCTTCCTAACATCCGGATATCTCCCCTTATATTTGAATAGTGAGTCACTCGGAGCTGTGTTACTTTCCAAACATTTTTTTAGTGATAATTTGTACCAAAACACAACTTCTTTCGGGGTAATACCGCTTCTTTCCGCCACTCGTTTTATTGTTCTGTAATAACGCTCTACAATCCCTTTCCCACTAGCATGGTAAGTAGTTCTATATCGCAATAAAACATTCCGCTTTCCACATAAATTCTTGATCTGTTTTGAATGAAATTCAGTTCCATTTTCAATTGATATCTCTTCAACCGACCTCCTCTTCAAAATCAGTTCTTGTATCTTCTTCGAATTCTCATTCGCCTCCTCATTCATCAATTCTTTCGATATCGCAAATCTCCTCGGTCGTCAATCTACTACTGACAATTTTCCCAAATTCGTGCATTACTGATGACAGGTTATTTGACTGACCTATCTTGCAATTCTGTACATCTCGCTTTACCAAATTGACCATTCCTCCAAAATACAAGGATCTGTTGACTCCTATATAATTTTTTTTGTGCATAGATTTCGTTTACAAAGTTCCAAATGCGCATATCTCGCTTTCACAATTTATTATCGTTTTTTGCAAACTCTTGTCAGCTGATCTGCATTATTTTGAATCGATGACACAAACATGATTTTCAAGGTCAGATTATAATATTTAATAAACTCTTTCAAGGTATTTAATCGCCTCTTAATCAGCATTTCAGGGCTATCTTTTATTTTCAACTGATGATCTTCAGTGATGGTTGAATTTATCCATTTTGCAACAGTAAGCGAGTCCATCTTTACTTCCACATCATTTAAGTTCTACTTCAATGCTAGATTTTTTTCCTTTTATTACTGATTCCAATTCGGCCACGTTTATGTGAGAGATTTCTGACATTTTTCTCAACCAACTTGAATCTTCGACTACATTTGCATCAACCTCCAATACTATCCCAATGACCAGATTACTCGCATCACACCAAACTTCTTTTTTTTACTCTAAGACACGAAAGATTTTCCTTTAAGTGGATCACCTTTTTGCAACCTTAATTAATAACAATTCTTTAGCTGCTTCAAAACAACTTTCACATATCGACTCAGTCCAACGATTCCCTTCCGCAATCCTTTTAAGATAATTTCATGCGACGCACAACCATCTAGCTACGGGATAATGCCCAACTTATTTCTCGCAAATAGAAAAGAGTTTCCTTAGGTCCATTTTAAAATCTTCTTTCAAATGTGGCAGTTCATTTCAAATAATAAAATTTAATTTTTTTTTCTCCTTTATCTTCTATCTTCAATCCCGAAACATTTTCACCTTTTAATTCTTCAATTGGTTTACTTTAAAAAATGCACCAAACTTTAATAAATGCTTGACAATTTTTTCTTCCTTTACCATGTCTCCGTTTACCCCGTCTTCCTTCTTTTACGTAAGAATCCGTTGCGTCTCTCATTCTCTTTTCTTGTTCCAATACCTCTCTTAGGATCCGAGTCATGATTCTTGGCGCGCTATTTAATCTGAACCCTAATTTGGTTAAGTGTACGTCATACTCTTAACATTAACTACCTGATATTTCCACAAATTATATCAAATCTAATCTGTAAGAAAGCTGATTTCAAATCTACCATCTTTGTTGCTCCTTTTATCCTTCTACACTTGCTTATTGTTTCCTCATACACCTTTATCTCATCCCCAGTGTGATACTCGACATACTCGTTTGCTTCTCTAATGTCAAGGACTGGTCTCACTTTCCATTTAGCTGGTTGTTTTACAGTCATTTTTGGTATGATTCCTTTCTTGACATTTCTTTCTCACAGGAATCAAGATGCCATGGTCGATCTAATTTTGTATCTCTGGTCCAAACGTCGTTTTTACCTTTCCTCTCATAGATTTTTCGAAGCAAGCAACTTCATTTCATAATTCAAGACTTTTGTTTATCCATCGCGACGAAATTTTCCAATGTTTCCCGTTATTCTTTGCTACAAAGTCTTTCTCCTCTATAATAATTTCATAATATATATCTATAACTAATAAGTAGAATAACTTCTATAAATCTGCCTTTCCTGCTCCTATTCGCTCTGATAGTTTTGTAGCTAATACTCCCTCTGAAAAGGCTAATCTTTTCTGCCTCCTTTTTCCATCTAATTCCAACCTTGCACGATTCTTGCATCCCTACTCTTACTCTTTCTTCTCTCAGGCTTCCAATGTCTCTACATGTGATTACTTATGATTAGAAGCATGGGATTTTGAAATCTATGAACGTCAGGAAGGCCAGTGGCCCGGATGGCATTCCTCTTCGCGTTCTGAGGGAGTGTGCTTCCGAGTTGGCTCCTGTCCTCGTTAAGTTCTACTCTCCTAATACTAATCCTTTTCCTCAGTGCTAGAAGCGCGCCTATGTTCAGCCGATCCAGAAAAAAGGTAGCCGCTCTGAACCTTAAAACTATCGACCAACAGCTCTCACTTGTATTCTGTCTAAAATTTTGAAACTCTACTCAACGCTCATTTTCTGGATAATTTGGAGTCTCATTATCTTCTCTCAGATCATCAGTATGGCTTTCGACGCTCGAAGTCCACTGGCGACATACTTTCCTATCTCACTGATTTATGATCTTCTGCCCTTAGGGACTTCGGGAGTCTTGTGTGGTGGCGCATGACATATCCAAGGCTTTTGATCGGGTATGGCACAAGTCGCTGCCCTCAGAGCTCCCTTCTTTTGCCTTTCCTCCTTCTCTTTTCTTGCTCTCATCTAGTTTTCTCTGAAATCATTCCATTTCGGCACTTTTAGATGGAGCGACCTCTTCTTCCTTTTCTGTCAAGTGTAGTGTTACTCAGGGTTATGTTTTATTTCCTAATATATTCATACTTTTCATTAGAGATCTTCTCAATTGCACTTCTCTGTTCACTCTTATACTGATGACTCAACCCTCTATTCTTCTATTCATTTAAAATCTGCTACCTCTTTTGCTTCTAAAGCTTCTCCTCGTCTTCAACTTAACGATTCTATTCTTTCTGATCTGGTTGGTATTTCTAGGTGTGGTCATTAGAGCCTTGTGAAATTCGGCACTTTAAAAACTCAACTTCTTCACATCTTCTTCTTCAAAACACCTCCCAAATTTCTCATCTTCTTAGATAGCTCTCACGTCTCAACTGTAAATAACAATAATATTCTTGGTCTTAACATAAACTATAAATTGACTTGGAAACCACATATCACAATGGTTGTTAAAGTGGCCTCCAAGGTTCAGGTTGAAAGAATTTTTCTCTTCTGAGCAGTTATTCCAATCATACAAAGGTCTTATTAACTCTTGTGAATGAGACATTTAGGGGCTCCTGTTTCTCCTCTCTTTTGTATATGGATGAGTCTAAGTCTAAAATATTAATTAACTGTCTCCTACTTTCAAACTTTCTTACCCTGTATCTCTATGATGGGACGTTGGCGCACCATCTCTTTTCTGCAGGTACTATAATGGCAGGTTCTCGAAGGAATTGGTATCTCGCATTCCACCATCATTGCATCGCCCTCGTTGCACAAGGAGTGCCTACATTCGCACGAATTTTATGTGGATGCTGGAGACTGCAGACTTGTCCGTTGTGGTACCTCCTTCTTTCCAGCCACCTCTGTTCTGTAGAAATCCCTTCCATGATCTATTTTTCCTACTGCATATTAATCTTCCTCTCTTTAAGGCTTCCGTCTGCGTCTACCTGAGAGGTGTGCGTTAGGTTCAGTGCTAGGTGGGTTCTCTTCTTGCTTTCTCTTTTATAAGCCCCCTCCTTGAAAAATCCCTGCCCGTGAGTGGTGGTGATCTGTAAAAAAAGGAAAAAAAAATCAAGCGATTTTATATTTGTTTTCCATTACCTCTTCTCCTTCTCATTTTTGGTCACGACAAATATGCTGTCTATAATTATTTCATTTAGCAATTTTTATTTGCTTTCAATACTTCTTCTCTTTTGCTCAAAACAAGCTTGTGTGACAATTTACTTTCATCCTCCTTTGACTCTTCATTCGGAACACTGACCACCGAAGTTTCTTGCGAACCGCATTTCACCCTATCACGTCCGATGCTTACTCCTCATAATTTCTATATGACATTATATTACAATAATTACACCAATATCGTTAATCAGCCAGTCCACCACCAACATTTATCATTTTAACACAGAACTTCCTATTCAGTTCTCAACCCAAGAATTTCCTTTACACTCTACAATTCTTCCATCAAAAGCTGCAACCCTTTCTGTACCTCTACTCTCATTATGCAAACCTGTTTTAATGACTGAAGTCGAAAACCCAGTGTTTACCAGTGCTATAACACGATTGAAATATAATTTTGCCCTTATTGTGGGTAACTTGCCGGGAAGCAAATAAAGTGCTTTTTCCTCTCTGCTGAATCTCCTATCACTCTTGCTAATTTTCATTCAGCCCGGAATCGATGCAGGGATGTTCTTCGACGGACTAAGCGTACTTTCATTAAAAGGAAGTGCGCTGACCTCCATGGCTCTCCTACTGATAAAAATTTCTGGCCTCTTGTCAAAAATATCTCTACACTTTTTTAAATCTGCATTTCCTCCTCTTATTCGCTCTCATGGTTCTGTAGCTAATACTCCTTCTGAAAAGGCTAATCTCTTCGGCCTCCTTTTTTCATCTAATTCCACTTGCTCGATTCTGGCATCCCTCCTCTACTCTTTCTCCTTCAGGTCCTATGTCTCTACCTGTTATTACACATGATCAGGTGCATGGGATCCTGAAAGTTTTTAAGGCCAGTGGCCGGATGGCATTCTACTCGTTTTCAAGGAGTGTGCTTCTGAGTTACAATCCTCTTAACTCTACTCTCTATGAAACTAATTCTTTTCCTTCACTGCTGGAAGCTCATTTGTTCTCGATCCGAAAAGGTAGTTTCTGACCCTTCTAACTATCGACCTATAGCTCTCCTTGTTTCTGTATAATATTTTTAAACTCTCCTCAATCTCATTTCCTGGATCTTCATTTTCTTATCTGATCAAGTATTACGCTCGATCTATGGTACATACTATATATTGATATTTTTCTGCCCTTAGGGACTAAAGATTTGTGTATGGCTTTTGACATATCCAAGGGTTTTGACCGGTATGGCATGCGTCGCTGCTTTAATCCCTTCCTTTGGGTTTCCTCCTTCTCTTTGCTTATATTGTCTATTTTCTCTCAGATCGTTCCATATTCGGCAGTTGTAATAGCGACCTCTTATTTTAGGATTCTGTCTATCTCTATTATTCTTACTTTTATTAACGATCTCCTCAACTGCATTCTAACTCTGTTCACTCTTATGCTGATGATTCAACTCTATATTCTTATACTCATTTCAAATCTGCTCTCTCTTTATCTAGATTGCTCGTCTTAATTTCCGATTCCATTC
>SEYY01017206.1:20000-27500 GCA_009176605.1 Armadillidium nasatum
AAGAATGATGGCCTTGGAGCAACTGACCTCTGATCTTTCTCGTATTTCAAATTGGGGCAGAGAAAAATAAAACATTGTCGTTTTCAATGCCTCAAAATCTCAGTTCCTCCATCTTTCTACTTGACACAATCTTCCACACAACTGTGATATCTTCTTCGAAAACACTGAACTCAAACAATCATCTGTCCTCAATATTCTCGGAGTTTCTTTTTCTCGTGATCTTTCTTGGAAGGATCACATTACTTCTCTTACTAAACAAGCTTCTAAGAGGTTGGGTGTTCAGAGGCGCCTTCGTTGTTTTTTATGCCACCCCAGTTACTTTCTCTGTATAAAGGTGTTGTCCGTCCCTGTATGGAGTACGCCTCTCACATCTGGGGTGGTTCCACACATACAGCTATTCTCGAATAGGTGGTATCTAGGGCTTTTCGTCTTATCAATTCTCCTGCTCTTACTAACTTTCTCCACTCTCTTTCTTCCCGTCGAATTGTTGCATCACTTTCTCTATACTATCTCTATTACAACGGACATTGCTCTTCTGAACTCTCACGTTGCATACCTTCTCCATTGAGAAGGGCTCGTGCGACACGACTTTCTACACAGTCTCATACTTTCTCTGTCCAACTCTCCTACCCCAGACTTAACAGCTATGCTCACTCTTACATGTATTCTACTGGTAAAGTCTGGAACACACTCCATTTATCTGTATTCCCAACATCCTTTGACTTGCACACTTTTAAACGCCGTGTATCGGGTCACGTTAGCCATTAGCGATCGGATCCGGAATATTCCCCAGCTCTGGTGGAATTTGGTAGGCCTTCGGTCTTTGTCCACCAGAAGAGACATAATATATATATATATATATATATATATATATATATATATATATATATATATATATATATATATATATATATATATATATATATATATATATATATATATATATATATATATATATATATATATATATATATATATATATATATATATATATATATATATATATATATATATATATATATATATATATATATATATATATATATATATATATATATATATATAATTATATATATATATATATATATATATATATATATATATATATATATATATATATATATATATATATATATATATATATATATATATATATATATATATATATATATATATATATATATATATATATATATATATATATATATATATATATATATATATATATATATATATAGGGTGGGCTGAAAGGGAAAAAAAAATTCAAATAAGAAAATCAGACATCGTTTTTCTTGGCTTTTGATGTAAAAAACACAGTATTCATGATGAAAATCAGTGGTAACCATATTTAGTCGTCCCACTTGACCTTAAGTTCAAAAAGTTAAGAAATCTGGAATTTTCTTGGGTTAATAATACAAAAATGTTTGTAACTTTTTTACTGTTCATACTACATGCATGATTTAGGTACCAAATGATTCAGAATTTAATTTTAAACACATTTAACTGAATAAAAATATTTTGTTGAGGTAATAGTTTAAAAGTTGTATACAAAATAATTTTTTTTCCAAATTTTTGTCTATTTATAAGAGAAAACTTCATAAGAATATCCAAATATTTGTTTCTACCTATTTATTAAGTACTATATTAGTTATTCAATACAGAATTACCCTAAATTTAAACATATACTTTAGATAAATACTTTAATCTAGAATTTAAAATTACTTTTTGAGACAAAAGTTTTCATCAATTTTCGGGATCTAATTTTGTTTCTAATTAATCCATCCCTACGATCATGACCGACTACTGCTAAAGAAGCCTCAGTAACTAGCTTTATATGCCTTTCCACATTTTGACTGTGGCAATCGTGTCTTAATTTTAAAGGGTTATAAATTAAATTTTTGATTTCCGCTTCTGACATTGCATTTAGAATTTGTGGAATTGTTTCCCATTGTGAAATTGGGGTCATGTATGTGGTAACTTGATGCGTTGATAATTTATTTTTGGCTTTAAAAATGTCCTGACACCTTTATTCATGGGAGGATATTTAGTCTCATCATCTTCTTCAGGTTCATCTTCACTTTCACTTTCAACCACCCCACCTTCAAAAGTCATCTTCACAAGTAAATATTTCATTAAGACCTTTAATATTTAGCAATTTATTAACAGCTCTTACCCTAACTTCCTCTTCTTCATCAGCTAACATTGCTACTAAAATATTTTCACCATGTGCGAAATAACTATTGTTGTTTAATATTTTGTAGCAAATCTCCCTTACATTTTTATCTGGAAACTTATTGACTCTTTGAATCAAATGAAATAAGTTTCCAGCTCCATCAGTCAATTTTTTATTAACCTTTATGTGGAACCAACTTGGAAAATAAACAGTTACTATAAATTCTGCAATCATTTTCAAGTTCTTACTTGGTTTCACTAAAGATGCATAGTAACGGAGAATTCTGCAAAGCCAATGTAAGCCAACGAGAATGATTTATTGGACCCACTTCTAACAATGCCAAATCGTCATCCACATCACCAGTTATTATGCTGCAGCAAATGAGATAGGCATAGTACTGGTCAGTTGAGAGACTGTCTAAAGTTTCATTATCTAGTAAAATAAATCCATTACATGGTATTGGTTTAAATTTTACCACTTCCATTCAGACACGTTTCCATTTAGTTTCGACCCAAATTGAACCCTGCAAACTTATCGGGACCTTTCGTTGTGCTATCCAGTTTCATGAAAACATGCCTCAATGGTAGCTCATTTAGATGCAGAAGACAGATATCATGTTGTAATGGTTTTCCAAGAAACATCTCTAAATATCTTATTGAACCATTTCTATGACCAGTATTCACATTTGTTCCATCTGCCTTCACCAGAGATAATCTATTTTCCAATTCCGTACCACAAACTTTCTTATAGATTCCATGGGCGATATCAATTCCTTTTCCGCTCTCTGGTGAAAAATGGTCAAGATAGAAGTCGCCTGAAAAAATGAATAACTTGTTAATTAACAAATTAAGTTTGCAAAGTTGTGAATTGATTTCACAGAAACTATTTAAATAAATACCTACCAAATAAAGTAACAATATACAGGTCTAAAATATTTAAATTTTATTTACCTGGCACGTCAGTTATAACGTAACGGTCTTCCAGTTTGTAGACGTGTAGTATTTGCCATTCACTTCAGAGATTTGAAGAGTTGCATCTCTTCTTCCATCGAAACCAATGCCAGTTATGTTACCAAACACAATTTTCTTCTTCTTTCTGCCTTTCTTTTCTTAATTTATTTCTTTCTCTTCTTAACTTATTTCTGAAAAGTTTAGGTTTGTTAGTTGGTAAAATCAGTTTTCACAAAAATCATGTTTAGTGTTTAGTTGTTGGCTCCAGGTAGGTATGTGATTAAAACAATATTGGATGTTCGGGTCTCTTTATTCATGAGACAAAAGAAAAGCAATTATACAAAACCAGGAACCAATCTAAGGATGTATAAAAACTTATAAATACTATATATGAATTGGAAAAAAAAAACAATAAATACATATTAAATGTTAAAAATTGTTCAATATGAGTATTGCTGCCAAATAATAATAATAATAATAATAATAATAATAATAATAATAATAATAATAATAATAATAATAATAATAATAATAATATATATATAATATATATGTATATATATATATATATATATATATATATATATATATATATATATATATATATATATATATATATATATATATATATATATATATATATATATATATAGTATATGTATATATATATATATATATATATATATATATATATATATATATAATATATATATATATATATATATATATATATATATAGGAGAGAGGAGAGAGAGAGAGAGAGAGAGAGAAAGAGAGTTTTTACCTGTAGCTAACAGGTCGGCGTGGAACTGCAGCTAGACGCAGAAAGATGGTAATTATGCAGTTTGGTGTATTCACTTTGCTGAAAGTGTCTGCAACTATCCTAGCGTCTGTTGGAGTCTGCGAGTCAAATAATAGGCAAGACTTTAGCGAAAAGGGAATGAATGAATAACACAGGGTTGTAAGGTAAACACAGAAATTGAGCAAATGGAATTTGATTAAGAAAAACACTTCTTAAGCTCAGTGCTTACCTCGGTAAGGTTGTAGTGTGACTGTACGTTGCTAATTGGCTTACTGATGCAAAGAATTAGATGCTCTTTGCGTAATTCTTTTCAGAATATGAGAAATAACTTGATAAGGTAGGACGGCTAGTCAAAAACAAGTCGCACGTATGATGTAGAATTAAAAAGAACGACTTTAGCCTAGGTCGAAATTTATGGTGCCACCTTAGTTGAAAATGGGCGTTTTTCTAGTTGCATTTGGGCCAACCGCTAATGTAGAGTTTTCAGAATATGGACGGAATTGTTCATCCCTACAAGTGAATAATGTAAGTTATCAGTATTATTAGTTTTAAATGTTTAAATTGTATAATGTATTGTATATGGTAGGTAATTCCAAAATCTAGGTACTTGCTTACCAATAACATTTTGAATTTTATCTCTTGTTATTAAGTCAAAGTCTACTAATACAGAAGAAGCGATTGCTGCACGAGCCCTTTCACTTATTTGATACCTGAAAAAAGATTTATATTAGATATAATACTTTGAAATGTTATTGATCAGCTTCACAATATGTAGATTTATTTAGATATTATTTGATATCATAATTTGCATTTACCTGTCACAAGCTTCGGCTAATGTTCGAAGTTCCCTTCTGTTTTGTTGATCACTTAGACCATCTGCAATATAATCAGGATCAGAATCATTGTTTGAAGATGTTGCAAGCATTTCAACATAAGGACTGATGAATGTTTTCCTCAGATGCTGATTCTGAAATGGTGCTTTCTTGATCAGTTTCTGGATAAAGTTAATAAGAACAACTTGGTCTTGACTCTAAGTAATCAGTTTTTATTGGATTTCTTTGCACTTTCAATTTCTTGGATGTTTCTTTTCTTAAATTTAATTTCAGAAGTTGTTAAAGGAACTGGTTTTGAAGTACAGTAGCCCCTTCTGACAGTTCTTTGGTCCTGTAAAAAATGGTCCATTAAAATTCAATTAATGAAAGCATCAAAATTTGATAACCATTTCTAAGACTATGATAGATTTCATTCTTTATGCAAAATGTTATTTAAATTAAAACAATATTTTGATTAATTTATTATTATTTGACACTTTAATTAAATGTATTTTACAAATATATATAATTTATAAAATTAAAATAAGTAGGTAGTTTCCATTTAACATACTCATACAAAAGAAAAGCAATTATATAAAACCAGGAACCAATCTAAGGATGTATAAAAACTTATAAATACTATATATAAATAGGAAACAAAAAAACAAACAATAAATACATATTAAATGAAAACTTATGATCATCTTCTGTCATTTTTAGCAAATATTTTCTTTCTGCAGCTGCTAGAATTTTATGCTCTTTTTGAAATATGTCAAATAATTTGTTTGAATCTTCTATAAACTTTGAAGCGTCCAATTTAAATTTAGGACCTTGTTTTTTCTTATCATAATTCAGAAGTCTTGAAAACTCTTTTAGGTGATTATTTAATCTCATTTGAATAGCATTTGCAGATATGGGGTAAACATTATACTTTATCCATAAATTATAAAGCTCTTCACTAACTTCTCTTTGAACATTTTCTGTTCTATACTCTTTGAAAAAAAGGCATCTTTCCAATACCTGCTTTAAGGTTGGCAGTCTTCCTGGTGGAAATTCTTCGGAAGCTTTACAACATTCATTAATTAGAAATTTTCTTACAGAATTTCTTGTGCACAAAATTTTATAATTAAATTTCATCTAATAATAATAAAAAGCTCTGAAAAAAAAGCAAACTAATATTAAAGTTGTCATATTTTGATATTGTAAAAAAAATTTTTTTTAAATTTCCTGTAAAAATAAGTTTTTTTTTGTAAATACAATAAAAACTATTAGCTATACAAGGAAAAGTTATTCAATAATATTTGTTTAAAATTAAATTCTGCATTATTTGATAGAAAAATCATGTTTTTAACATGAAGAGTAAACGAGTTATGGACATTTTTGTACCATTAATCCGATAAAATACTAGATTTTTTAACCTTTTGAACTTAAGGTCAAGTGGGACGACTATAAATGACTAACCACTTTTTTTTTTTGGCATAAATGTGTTTTTTACATCAAAAGCCAGGTATAAACACCTGACTTTTTGTTTTAAAAATTTCAGCCCACTTTATATATATATATATATATATATATATATATATATATATATATATATACTGTTTTTTTTTATCTCACCTCTGGTGGACAAAGGCTAGTGGCCTACCAAAAACTCCACCAGAGTTAGGGGAAAGACTGAAACCAGGTCAAATTAAAAGCCGACGTGACCTGATACAGGTGTGTAAGTCATAGGAAGTTGGGAAAATAGATGAAAAGAGTGTGTTTCAGACTTTACTAATGAAGTACATGTATGATTGAGCATAGCGGTTAAATCTGGGGTCAGAAAGTTGGATAGAGAAAGGATGAGACTGTGTAGAAAGACGAGTTGCATGAGCCTTCTCAATGAAAGAGGTATGCGACGAGAGAGTTCAGAAGAGCAGTGTCCATTGTAATAGCAATAGTATAGAGAGAGTGCCGCAGCAGCTCTTATGGGCAGAAAGAGATTGGAGAGAATTAGTGAGAGCAAGAGAGTTGATAAATCGAAAAGACCTTCTCAAGGATAGCTGTAAGAGTGAAACCACACCAGATATGTGACGCATACTCCATACAAGAGCGAACAACACCCCTATACAAAGCAAGCAACTGCGGTGGTGTGAAGAAATACTGATGGCAACTCAAAACATCCAATCTCTTAGAATCTTTTTTAGAAAGAGAAGTAATGTGATCTTTCTAAGAAAGATCACGAGAAAAAGAAACACCAAGAATATTAAGGAGAGATTAAGGTTTGAGTTATGTGTTTTTGAAGAAGATATTAAAATTGCGTGGAAGATTGTGTCGAGTAAAGAGATAGAGGAATTCAGTTTTGGTGGCATTGAAAATAACCATGTTCCTTCTGCCCCAATTTGAAATGTGAGATAGATAAGAGGACAGTTGCTCAAAGGCTACCTTCCTTGCGTCTATTAACTGTCGTTGGGAAAGGCGCCTTTGAAATTGAAAAGAGTAATGAAGGGTGGAGTCATCAGCAAAGGAGTGGAAACGAGATTAAGTAACAGAGAAGGTCGTTAATAAAAGCAGAAAAAGTGCTGGGGAAAGGACAGATCCTTCAGGAACACCACTATTAATAGATTTAAAGAAGAATGATGGCTGACTACAACAGTGGCTCGAACGGTAGTGTGATTGACTCACGTGCTTGAGAGCGCCGGTTCGATCCCACTTCGGGATCCTAGGTATATACTACCTAGAAAGTTCCTCTCCTCGAATATTGCAATGCCCGTGAGATGTGAA
>SEYY01017206.1:32500-38528 GCA_009176605.1 Armadillidium nasatum
ATATATATATATATATATATATATATATATATATATATATATATATATATATATATATATATATATATATATATATATATATATATATATATATATATATATATATATATATATATATATATATATATATATATATATATATATATATATATATATATATATATATATATATATATATATATATATATATATATATATATAGTGATGTCATCAGCATCCACGGAACATCCATATTAAAATTAACATCCGCATAAGCATCCGCACTTGCAAAAATTATACATCCATATCCGCATCCGCAAATGAGGAAATATGATTTTTAAAGTGAAAAAAAATTATCAACGAGTATCTCACTAATATCTTCAGACCCATCCTTCATTTTCTTACTGTACTCAAACAAAAAATATTCTTAAAATTTTCATATTTAGGATCATCTTAAGAGAAATATTCTTACTAATAATTGAAGGATCAATCAAGCAATGCTAGTTCATTCTTACAAATTATAACTCCCTCTCAATTTAAAGCTTGTGCATACACAAAGAGTCTCACCCAATGCTTCTCAGATTCTCATTAATTAATTTATTTAAGCTTATTTAGGACAAACTGGCCTACAATTAAAAGTGAGTATTGAAGGCACAGGGGAGTTTCCTTTAGTACAGACCTCCTTCTTTGCTCTTCTGTACACTCTGCCATAAAAAGCCATGGATACTTACCTTTTTTATTCTTCTAGTTTCTCTATTCTTCAATATGCATCTTCGATTTTTGATCGTAGAATTTTGGAAGTTTTATAAATAAACACTCATTTCCCATCTTTAAATCATCTAGTTACTTCTGTTCTCTTTTTCAATCAGTAATGAGTTCTAATTCCCCAAAATAGTCCAGCATTTTCATTTTAATTTATGTTATTTTAATTTTAATATTATTACTTTATTTTCTCTTATTTTATTGCAATTATTATTATTTTAAATATCATATAAATAGCTAGTTAATGAATTTATATTTTGATTGTATTTTAAAATAAAAATTTGTAAAATTTAGTTTGTGCTGAAGACCGACGGAGATACGGTGTGAAACGTTCACAGTGTATTAAATGAGTATGTGGAAAACCTTAATGGCTTTGATCTTTATAATTAGTTTAAGGTTCACTAAGGAAAGAATCAAATTTCAACTTATATATATATTATATATATATATATATATATATATATATATATATATATATATATATATATATATATATATATATATATATATATATATATATATATATATATATATATATATATATATATATATATATATATATATATATATATATATATATATATATATATATATATATATATATATATATATATATATATATATATATTATATATATATTATATATATATATATATATATACTATATATATATATATATATACAGATGGCATACGCATTCGCATTATCATCAAAACTGACATTCGCATTTTCGAAAATTCAACAAACGCATCCGCATCCGCATCCGAATCCGAATCCGCAATTTCGAAAATTGTGGGGATCAACGTTCTCGGTGGGTGGGGTAGGATGAGGAGGTGCCAAGAGCGCGATCCCCTCAACCTGATCTCCTCTCATATGTCCATGAGCCTCCCCTGGCGCAAGCGTACTATTTCAAGATTTTTGCATACAAGAACACATACACCTTGGACTCGTTGTTTCACTTCTGCTTCCCCCTGTGAAAACCCCACCTGTTCTCTCCTAAATACAACTATGTTTTTTCGAAAGACGAATGATTAATTGATAATACTGCTTTAAAATGGTGTCTTACTCTTTTATTCCCTGGAAATATGTCTAAATATCTCTGCATGATTGATGAAAGGTGTTATCTATGTACGCTCGTGAGCCCCATCGAGTGAGAAATATACATAAATATGTTTCCTTCTTTTAATATAAGTTTGATACCATGGGATTAAGATGTCGGAAACAACGTGATCAGAAATTTAAGATTATAGATGGATGACACCATAGTGTTTTAATACACGCACACATGCGTACGTGTGTGTGCACGCTTACGTATGAAGAGTAGAAGAGCTCTTATTCGCTTTTACATGAAATAGTGTGTTAACCTTAAAAATGACGAAAAAATTTTAATAAATAAATTTGCTTCATAAAAATTTTTATATTTTTTAAGAGATTTAAAATAATTTATTATTGAAAGGTTTGAAAATAAATTTTAAGCGGAGGATCCAATGTTGAAAAAAAAATTTTTTCATCCGATTCTCCTGAAAATTTCAGTATAGATAGCTTTTTTCCCGACGAAAAAACTCCATTCCTAACGTTTTTACTAGTGATTTAAAGTTTAGAAGTTATTTCGGAAATTTAAGGTACATTCAAATCTACAGTGAGGCCGCATAAAAAATTTTTTTGGACTGAACCTTATTGTGTATATTTCAAAATCTATTGGCTACAAAAACTTCTTAAAGGTTTTTGATGTGTGCATAACAGGAAAAACGTTATATGCCCTTAATTGACCAGGTGTCGAATTTTTTTTTTTCCCCAATTTTGAATAATTCACACCTTTGGACAAAAAAATTTGTAAAGAAAAAATATGGATTGGAAGTCTTTAATTTTTTAAATTTATTAGAGGATGGATAGATCTAAAACTTTTATTTAAAACACTTTTAAAACCTATTTGTCTGATTCGAGATACAGCTTATCGAAAATGGCCAATTTTCGACGAAATTTAAAATTTTCCAAAGTTTGAGAGGCTGTATCTCAAACCAAACAATTAGAATTTAAAAGTGTTTTAAATAAAAGTTTTAGATCCATCCCTCCTCTAAACAATATCCAATTTTTAGAAACATTCAACACAGGAATTTTTTTAATAATTTTTTTTCTCCGGAAGTGTTTATTGTTTTCAATTTTTTTTTTCCAAAAAAAATTTGAACTTCTTTAAATCAATCGCTATCAGCAATATTCCAAATGTTTTCTGTTTAATTTGTAGAAATTAGGGTTAAGAATGTACAGGGGAGTTTTTGGATCATTCTGACCACTATTTTACCACTTCTCTTTAATCTTTTTTTGAATTTTGACCCCCTATGACACTTAAACTTTAGAAACTCAGAAAAATGTCAGAAATCGAAAGTTCTCGGATTTAAAAAATGCATATATGTTGTAAATTTCAGCTCAGTCTATCAAATAAATAATTTTTTTTTTCAAAAATAAAGATTGAAATGGGGATAAAAGCTATGGGGATAAAGCTATGCGGATAAAAGCTTGAAAGAAATATAGAATATGTAATGTGTAATAAGTTTTAAAATAATTTTAAAAAGTCATCTCTTGAAAAGAAATATAGAAAAAATGTAATATGGATTAAGTACTACATACTACCTGACTTTAAACACTTTGACATGATCGAGCACAAATCATCATCTCTCTAACATGTAATTTATATATCCTTAAATATATTTCTTATCTAAATCTTTCATCATAAATCTTATTTCACCATAACCAATTTAACATTCTATCATTAAAACTTGATCAAAGATAGGCCTATTTCACTCTAACACAGAGTCTATTGAACTTTTATATGCACCTCATACCCTATTCCCTCCAACATATAACTTAAATCTCTGTATTTAATTAACTTTTGTATTTAATGAACGAACAAAGTCATCCTCGAACCTATCTGGCACGCAAGTCATAGAACTTTTCATTTATTATTCACCTCGAAACTATACAACATTTAATTTGATTTTCCAAGGTTAATTAACTTAACTTTATCACTAAGGCATGAGAAGAGTCATCTATCTAGCATACAAATTTTAGATCTTTACATTAATATTCAGCATAAACTCACAGACATTTAACTTAATTCTCCACATTCAACTTTAATTCTTCGCAAAGATATGATCAAAGATATACTGTTATCTCTCTAACACACATTTTTATAGAACTTAATATATAATTCATACCCTAACCCACCCTTCAAAATATAACAATCTCCATATGCTATCTGATTTCTAACATTTAGACAAGGTCGGACATAAATCTTCATCTCTCTCTAACATGTAATTTAAAGATCCTTACACACTTTTCTTATCTAATCCTCCCCAAATATACCTTAACTCACCATGATTCACTAAACTTTTTATCGTTAATACATGATCAAAGACATTCTGACATCTCTCCAACGCGTAATTTATAGATATTGACATGCATTTCATTACATAATCATCCCGTCATTTACCTTAATCGCCATATACAGCCAAACTTTTATAACTGCGACATGATCAAACACTTTTCATCATCTCTCTAACATGTAATTTATAGAACCTTATATACTTTTATTAACTAAATCTTTCAACACATATCTTAATTCACCATAGCTCAATGAACTTTTATATCATTATACCTATCATTATCATATTTTCCAATGTGAATTTAAATATTGTGACGACATACATTTTCTTTACTATTATGTATAAGAGTTATATTTATATAAATTTATGTTTGTAGCATCACTACCATAAATTCATTTGACAGTCATACCTCTTCTTTACAACGTGTTGCTTTCAAGTCGTAACCTAAATTATAATCCTTGGAACTATTTTATTTTTTCTAACTAAGTGATGTCATGGGATCTATTTAACATGCTTTTTTATATTTGCTAACAGTTAACACAAAATATTCCTGTGTTTATGACGTCATAGCTACGTCCTTTTTCAATCAATTCCTGATATTTCATGTTTTTGACTCACTACATTTACATACTTATTTACTTTAACTTACTATAACCAAAGTTCTAAAGGAGACCTTGTACCTCATAACCACATGACTGGTCACTTCGTAACCTAACAAATCTTGATATTTCATGTTTTTTTGGCCAGCCTCATTTTCCTTTTCCGTATAACCATATGTTTCTCATACCTGAGCCATATGTTTAATATATGCAATGTCGTTCTATAGCAATACTTAATGTATTTATAATAACAATTCTTATTACATAATGAATTAATACCATAATTTGAATTTTATACGAGTGAAGACAACATATACTTAATATTACATTAAATAATTTTCATTTCATCTCTATTTCTTTAATAACATCATGTTGCAATACACATGTTCTTGGATATTTAATCCCGTTTTTCTTCAAACTATTAATTTAACCTTAAGTCGCATCTTGGATGGAATGGGGCATAAAATGCATGTCCCATACCTATGGGAAAAAATATAAGTTGAATATGGAGAATTAAGTGAAATGGTAATGAGTTTATGTTGAATGTTAATATAAATTAATGCAATTTGTATGCTAGGTAGAAGATGCCATGTCTTTGTTCATGTCTTAATGATAAAGTTGAGTTAACCGTGGAGAATCAAATTAAATGTTGAACAGTTTTGAGGTGAATAGTGAATGAAAAGTTCAATGACTTGCGTACCAGATAGATACTACCATTACTTTGTTCATACAATAAATACAAAATGTAGGCTATAAATTGATGAGGCTTAGGGTGAAAATATATGTAAGTACAATAAAGTATAAGTTAAAGAGATGACTGTATGCCTTTGATCATGGCTTAATGATGAAAAGTTTAGCGTACTCTGGTGAATTAAGATATACATTGAAAGAATTAGATAAGAAATGCATGTAATATCCTGTAAATTTTTTGTTGGAGAGAGGAAAACATGCGTTTCGTTATCTCGAAGTTTTAAAATAAGGCTACATAAGGAGATTAAAATTTAAGTTGAAAGGAATTGGGCATGAAATGTGTGCCAGAGAGATGTCTGCATGTCTTTGATCATGTGTAAGTGTTAAAAAGATTGATTATATATTCAGTTTTAAAGTAAATGTTGTGAAACTTAGGGTCAGAAATGTATAAGAAGGATCAATTAATTATATGCTATATAGATGACCATGGAGGTTCAAATTATACATTAGATAGTTTTGATTGAACAATGAGTGTAAAGTTCTGTAATTCGTATGTCAGATAGATACTAACATGCCTCTGTTCATGCATACTGAGAGATTTAAAGCAGAAACATTTAC
>SEYY01017207.1:0-12500 GCA_009176605.1 Armadillidium nasatum
ATATATATATATATATATATATATATATATATATATATATATATATATATATATATATATATATATATATATATAATATTATATATATATATATATATATATATATATATATATATATATATATATATATATATATATATATATATATATATATATATATATATATATATATATATATATATATATATATATATATATATATATATATATATATATATATATATATATATATATATATATATATATATATATATATATATATTATATATATATATATATATATATATATATATATATATATATATATATATATATATATATATATATATATATATATATATATATATTATATATATATATATATATATATATATATATATTTGTGTCTCAGGAAATATACTCGCACTTTATCGACCAACTACTAACATTTTGTTTTTGTTCTCGTTACAGATCAAAATATTTTTCAATAATGCCAAACTTAGAATTAACGTTTGAGGAAAGAAAATTTGTAAATTGCTACTGGAGGTATGAAAACATCACGAAAGTAAATAGAAGTTTAGACGACAGTATAATAAAGATCTCCCAACGCGACATACCATTATTCATATTAGAGATAAGTTTAAAATGAATGGAACTGTTAACGACCTCCATAAGCAACGTTCTGGAAGACCTCGAATATTTACTAAACCAAGAAGAGAAGACTTCTAATTGGAGGACGTTCCTTTTTCGATCCCCAAGAAAAGCCATACGACAATCGGGTCGTGAGATAGGAATTTCAAAATCGAGCGTCCATTGCATGTTGAAACAAATTCATTGGAAAACTTACTTTCCAACATCAATTGACGCCCTTAATGAAGATGATCCTGATCGGAGAGTTGAATATTGTGAATTGTACCTGGGCAAAAGCGCAGAAGATGCAACATTTCGGATAAAATTGTTAGGAGCGATGAAGCCACGTAAGTTAAATGGATCAGTTAATTGACACAACTGTACCTCGTCAAAATCCCCAAGTTACATTGGATCATAATTTGAACTTGGCAGTAGTTACAGTGTGGTGTGTAATATCACCATTGGCTATACTAAGTCCATTCTGTTTTTCTGCAAACTGTCAATGGGGAGAGTTATCTCGATTTATTGTAGGATAACGTTGGCCCACGCCTCGAAGAGATGCTTGGAGACAGACTTTTATATTCAGCAAGATGTGGCACCTCCCCACTTCCATCGTGATGTAAGGGCCTATCTCGATGCAACACTTCCGGAAAGATGGATTGGGCGAAGAGGTGCTGTTTGAATTCCCTGCACGCTTCCCAGACCTCACACCAATGGATTTCTTTTTGAGGAGATACCTCAAGGATAAGGTTTACGTCAAAAAGCCAGCGACACTCGGTTGACTGAAAGATGAAATTCGAAGGCAATGTCTTCGAAATTCCAAATGATATGATAAGCGAATGCTTGTCGCATCCACTGGTCAACGTTATCAACTTTGCTAGGAAAGTAGTGGAAATTGGAAATGAATTTGAACATTTGCTAACAAGTAAGAATGTGTAATTGACTTACGGAAAAGACTAATCTACTCAATAGATCATTTCCTTATTTTAATTTATCCTATTAGACCTGTAAATATGTCAATAAACACCTTGATCAAAGTTAAATATATGAGTAAGAGCCAGTTAAAGTGTGAGTACATTTTTTGGGGACACCCTGTGTAAAATATATATATATATATATATATATATATATATATATATATATATATATATATATATATATATATATATATATATATATATATATATATATATATATATATATATATATATAAATATACAGAAATAGCGTGACAAACAGGCTACATTGCAGTTCTTTGGAAAAATATTTTACAAAAAAAGAAAAATGAGTAATCAATTGTTTATTTTAAAAAGCTTAAAAACCTAAAATAAATGCTTGGTTAGCAGTACCCAAAAATGTGGTTATCCTTCCTTTATATTTTTAATGATATATATTTTAAAAGCTCTTCTTTCATTATTAAGAAATTTCAGCAAAAAAAAAAAATAGAAAAGAAAACTTAAAAAGTTTGAAGAGCGTAAGTCATTTTAAAGGTACTACAAAGAGGAAGCACGAACGAAGTGTATCAAAACGTTGGGTAATGATAAATGTGTGGCTTTAACTTTTCAAATACCACTCATAACCTTTGAGTAAACAAATTTTTTTCACTTAATTCTCCCCCCCCCCCACTTCCTCTCAAACACTTCTACACAGCTTCCTCTCTTAACAACTTTCAGGAAGGTGGGGGAGAGGAAAAAAAATTAAATATGTATTGAAAGGGAGATGAAATACCAAATACTACAGTTGAACAAGTCATCTGATTAAATAGTAAACGCTTATTTTTACGATGATGCCCAAATTTATACCCAAATAAATTTATGATTGAAAAAATAAAATATTCACTAGATTAAAAAAAAGAAAAAAGAAAAAAAGAATTCTATCAGGCACAGACATTAAACCAAAGTCATGGAATTATGAAAGTATATACAATGAATATAGGAATGTGTTTACAAGTAATAAACCTCACAAGTCATACCAAACCCAAGTACTCTCAAACAATCACAAGTTAACCTTCCAATAGAAAACGCTTAGTTTTTTTTTTTTTTTTAATAATAATAATAATAATACTTCCATATCCACACACACACACACAGACACATACACACAGTCTCAGACATAATCCCTAAATTAATCTTATATATAAGAGCACTATAAAACAGTGCTTTCTCATCAATGAATAAATTACTACTGAAGTAAAACACAGGCTTCATAACAATTACAACTGAGTGATCATAGTTAAAACGTTACTCCACCGTCTCTCTCATCCACCACCTTTATACCACTTACGATGAATCAAGAGACAAAAATGACAACAACAACGAGTCTCATCCTTAAAAACAAAAACGGTTTTAGAAGGAAAAATGGACTTCCACTCACTGACTACAAACAATTTTAGCATTTTTACTTCTAAAACTTCAAAGATAAACTCGTTTCATATATATATATATATATATATATATATATATATATATATATATATATATATATATATATATATATATATATATATATATATATATATATATATATATATATATATATATATATATATATATATATATATATATATATATATATATATATATATATATATATATATATATATATATATATATATATATATATATATATATATATATATATATATATATATATATGTAAAATGTACTGCAATAACTTTCATCACAGATTGAAAAAAAAATTTAGAGAAATGAAATTTAAAAAGTGTTTTCTCAGCATTAATATAATAATGTGTTCCCTTACAGATTTTAATAATAATAATAATAATAATAATAATAATAATAATAATAATAATAATAAATAATTTATATGCTTGTTTTAACTGGGCAATGTGTTTAAAAATGATTTTATATTAATAATAATAAAAAAAAAGTTAAGAGGGGAGATGTAAAAGAACTAAGAGACCAAAAATTAAAACAGTTCGATTACATTTCCCCTCTTCAGTTTGGTTTAAAAAGTTGTATTTTCTTTTTTTTTTTATACATTTGCATTTTTAGTTTAAAACTAGTCCTAACATTAAAAAATATTTTAAAAAGCAAGTACTAAAAACTAATCTTCACACATCAGTGTTTTTCTTTTCCGTCTGCATAGGATGATGTTGATGAGCCACAGTTTCTATGGCATTATAATTATGCTGATGCGGTAACACCTGTTGTTGCTGCTGCTGTTCTACGGTAACGACGGCTGCAGTCGTTAGTCCAGCAGCGGTTCCGTTACCGTTATTAATGGTGTCAACAGTTGCCGTTCGACCGTTCAACTGGTCCATGGACCCTTTCACCGCTTCGTTTATTTTGTAATTGGCGTAGTCCGCGTACTCCTGCTGCTGTCTCTCTGGGTCCTGAATGTATGCCTTGCTTTCCGCACGCATCGCTGTAGGAAGGACCAAAAGTAGCAGCCAAGGTTAGTTATGAGCAAGCAATCCCATTTCAATTATATCTCTCATTATTATTATTATTATATTTCAAAAATAAAAAGACTGATGATTTTAATTTTTACGCGACAAATTGCAAATATATTTATGAGAAATATCAATAACTAATGAAACTATAATTTTCACATTTTCTCTTAAATGTTTTAAATAAAAATAAATAAATAAATCAAAGATGGAAAAATAAAGCTAAAAAAAATCAAAATTGTTTTTCCATTTTCCGCAAGAAATAAAGGTAATATTATTTAAAAGACCGTGTAAATCAAATCAGTTCCCGTACTCCAATCAAATTACTAATGAAGAATAAAAAATTTTTCTACTTTAGAAAACTGCTTGCTCAAACCACCGCTCTCTCTCTCTACAGGGCTAGAGCCACTACTTGATTGGTCCACGAAATTTTACCCATTTCAAGAAATCAAAATAGCATCCATAAAAGCACAGTACAATCTTTCAGGTCCAGAGCAGACCGACACGTCTTAAACCCCCTAATTACAATTTCTTTTTTTAAGACTATATATTGAGCTGTTAAAACTTTAATTCTACTTAAAAGATAAAATGTTATTTTGATTCAACGCAGAAACAGCAATGGTTAAAAGAAATATTAGTATTTGTAAAAAAGCATTAAGACAGATTGAAAGAAGCCCAAAATTTGAATTACTAATCAAGAAAACCACAAACCGAAATGGTTAATAAGTAGAAGTTAAATTCTAAACCAAATTTCCAAATATCTAGCAAAAATGTAATCAGAAAAAATTCTAATAATTTTAAATCTTACAATTTTTTTCAATGGGTTCAGGAATACAGATAATTTCCGTACCAGTGGTAGCTTAAATGCCAAAATATTCTAGTTTTTTAAGATATATTAAAATATATTTGCATGCTGATTACATTTTTACAAGCTTTGAATAACAAGAAGTCCTTCCCCTTTCAGCCATTCGTCTCTTTGGCAAAGCAAGCAAGCAAACTTATTCAAAAGGAGCAAAAACAAATAGTAAATCAACACTTACCAAAACAATACATCTGTCTGTAACGCATCATACCGATGATGAAGAGGAGAATCAAAATAAATACGACGATAACGATGATTGCAGCAATCGTTCCGCTCCCAATCGTATCTAAAATTGAAAATGAAGAATGCATTATAAGGTATATGAAATACATAAATTTAATCCTTTTTATATAATCCAATAATAGTGAAATAATCTGAAAATTTTTTATTTTATAGGCAAAGAGAACACGGTTACCAATAACGCCATGATTCTCCACTGAAAATAATTAAAAATTTAATATTAACATCATTTGTCAAAATATAAAATAGTATTCCTTTCTTAATAGGTTTTCTCTCACTGCAGCTTCACAGTTCTAAACCTGAATAACTTCTAATATCTGATGTTAATATTCCCCAAAAGCAAATTTAAAGTTGCAAAATCATTTTCTATATAAGTGAACAATCCATTTTTTTTAAACATTTACATTAAATTTAATCAATAAATATATACTTTCCATTTATTTATTTATTTACTTTATTTTGTTTCAAAAAACAACACTTTAAAAAAAAAAATATTACTACAATGGAAAAATTAACTATCACATGCTTTCTGTAACCATAAATGATATCTATGATAAAGTAAACTAACAAAAATTAAAGATTTGTGCTCAAGAAGTTAGTTTAGGCTAGGTTAGGTTTATTGTCATACAATATAACAATAGTTATATAAACACGAAACAAAAAAAAAAGTACTACACCCCAAAACTAAAAATTTACTTAGTATTAAACCATACTCTAAAATACAGTTTATGGTGTTTTTCTTTTGTGTCTGTGTGTGTGATTATTTACTGCCTTGTGATATGTTGTTGAGTACTTTCCCGAATAGATGGTATTTTTATGACTAACAAGAATCATTAGTAACTACAAACTTTAGCTCATAAAAATCAAGAGTCTGAATTTTAATGACGAATCAAAGAAAGCTATGAACAAGTAAGCCATGAATTCTATCTACAACTTTCATCGTATAAAAAGTCAAGATAAATGCTGATATATATCCAGAGGAAAAGAAATATGCGAAGATGATAGGCTAAAAGAACGAATCAACAATCATTTCTAACATAAATTGAGCAAAGCTAATTAAGGAAAGGCAAAAATCCCTTTTGTATTTTCATCCAATACTACAATAGGAAAATCAAATAGGCGACAGATCAGAGACGTCAATGAACTAGGTACCCTGTAATTCGACAGACCTGAAAATAAAATAATACAGATTATATAATAAAGAAGAAGAATTAACTTAGAAGAAGTGAGAGCTGCCAATTTTGTTCGGAGAAGGAAATCACCACCAAGCCGTTTAAGAAACTAATACAGATCTTTCAATTACTTTAAAAATAATATTTTTACCTTCAAACTCAACGTGACCCTCGGCCGCGACAACCTCACTACTGCTACTACCTTCGATACCACCATCTATTGGGAGAGAAACACGCACACAAGAAATATTTGAATTCACATTCCGATTGGTAATTGAGAAGTGATAAAAAAAATATGCTGACATCATCATTATTTGATGCCTTAAAATATGAGTTAATGTACGAAAATTTTATTCATCCCACATAAATGTCAACTTATTAAAAACCTAAACATATAATATTCGTCTCACAATTTAGAAGAAAAAAAAATATTATACCTGGAATAGTTAAAACAGAAGGTATAATATTCAAAGAAAAAGAAAAATTAGAAATTCATAGATTGGAAAAAGTGTGCAATATTAGATAGTAGTAGTAGTAATAATAATAATATAATAAATTATGAATATATTTAATTGCAAATAAAATAAAATATAATAAATGAAATAAATTATATAATTCTAAACAATAATAAATAATAATTGTAATAATAAAATAATAATAATAAATAAAAATAAAGATATAATAATAATAATAATAATAAAAATACATATAATAATAATAATAATAATAATAATAAAAATACATATAATAATAATAAAAATACATATAATAATAATAATAATAAAATGAACTTACAACCAGAAAAATGTCTACCTGGAGGAGCTGGTCCCGTGGAAAGTGTTACATCGAAGGTTTTCTCCCCAAGATCGTTTTTCGCAGTCAATTTATAAATCACTCCAACATCCTCGTTCGTAAAGTCGCGTATTCTCAAAGTAGCCATATAAACATTGTCTCTTAGATTCTGTTGATAAAAATGGAGGGGAAACTTTAATTGAAGTTGGAAAAGAGTAAAAGAAAGGCTAACACATTCATGCCAATGATACATATAGCCTTTTGAGTACATGGAATATTCCTCTACGTCTTAAAAGTATATTCCTAAGAATTGTAGGAATGGCCTTTTTAACAGAAAAAAAAGGATGTACCGGACGGAGTCCCGAATACAGAAATGGTTAAACTTTACTGACAAAAAAGCTGTTCCGAATTTTAATGAAATGTAAAAAAAATAAAAAAATCCTACATAAAAAAATTTTTTTTTTATTCCTACATGATAAATGTTTTTTTTTTTTTTTTCTTTTTTAAGTAGAAATTTCAAATGGTTCGGAAACTGTTATATATATATATATATATATATATATATATATATATATATATATATATATATATATATATATATATATATATATATATATATATATATATATATATATATATATATATATATATATATAAAATACGAATAAGTTGGTAATTAACCTTCCTTAATATTTTTTAATCTCTAAATCACAAATACAAGCAACGCTATCTAGAGATAAGAATGAGGAGTATCATCTTTCTTTAATTAAAAACTGCTTACATAAACAAAAACTTGAATAAAAATTTTTATAAATATTTCCCTAAAAGATTACTAAGAGCCATTTTTGGTTCAACTTCAAGACCTCAGAATACAATAACTCTGTGAGGTGTTAAAACAGGTGTCCGATACAACCCTTCTTTTTTAAATAATAAATAAAAAATGCAAAATTAATATAAGAGTATATAATAAATACAGATTATGTATCTTCGTATCTTCTTCGATATATATATATATATATATATATATATATATATATATATATATATATATATATATATATATATATATATATATATATATATATATATATATATATATATATATATAGCACACACACACACTATCAATCTAAGTTCGTAACTTTAAATTACATAATCACTTTAAGCATTTTATTATTCGTTACACACACAAAAAACCTCACAACAACGGTAAAATTACGTTTAATATGATGTGCTGAATGTAGCAGTTTTAAGCAACAATACATACAACATAAGTCAACATATCTTTCTATCTCTATCAAAAAAAAGATAATGGTGACTACGTACACAAAAATGAAACTATTTTCAACTATATTCAATCTCACTTAATCAAAAATGCAAGTTTTTTTATGCGGTCCCATCCAGCCTAGTTTGTTTAACCGTCAAAGACTAAAATGAGCTTCGATTTAGTAAAAAGAATTTTAATATTAACGATATAGTAAAAAGAATTTTAATATTACTCAACATTGTCACTATATAATAGACGATTTCCAAATAACTTTAAAAATTTAAAAAGTGTTAACTCTTTCTGTGAGTAACTCAGGGAGTCTGACATTTACGAATCACAAAGTTTAAAGTCATGCAGTATTACCAATTCTTGTGATTATTAATATGACTGTAAATCTATTATCTAAAACAATCTACTGATACTGTGTTTAATCCTTTATCAAGCCTTTGCTTCTTAAAACAAGATCAAATGTTTGCCACATTCTCAAATTAGAAAAACTTCTTTCACAAAAAACTACATTTTTTTATTCTTCTTAAATAAAAAAATTACTTCATTTTAAAAAAAAAAATGGTACAAAAATAACCCTAAGCAACTCCCTAAAAATCTACAAAGTAATCTAAAACAAATAAAAGCCTAAGGGCGGCACTATTCAAAAAATACTCAAAACACAAAACATTTTTGAACTTTACAAACAGTTGTGTTAAAAGCAACATAAAAAATGCTTAGCCATTTTCTGCTCGTGAACCAAATAAAAAAAAAATAAAATAAATAAAATAAATAAGTTATTTATAAAGCGGTTTTAGAAGGGTGGTACTATTTCCCTCCACACTAATTCACTTCAAAAATATTCTCTCATATTTCCTGGTCAGTACTTGCTGAGAATGCATGCGATGCAATTTCTATACACTGGGGCCTATTCCCAAAACACCAAAATACTTACCCCCTCAAATATGTGTGACTGCAGATAATGAACAGTTTAAAAACTATTTTTAAATATATATATATATATATATATATATATATATATATATATATATATATATATATATATATATATATATATATATATATATATATATATATATATATATATATATATATTATATATATATTGTGTTTTCAACAAAAATAAATGGATACACACTTTGATCAATTACAATGTCCACAAAATTTAATTATAAATTCTTCGATTTCCAAAAGTAATAGATAAATATTGGCTTAGACGAAACTAAGCTAAGAAAGAGTTCATTTGTCCTAAGGTTCTACTGGAAGGTCAAAAACGTCATCAAACTCATCGACATATGTTTGGGAATGAGGGGGAGGGAACTTATTTTCATCAACATGAAGGAAATGTAATAAAGCCTATCTTGAGAGTGCTTTACAAAACAAAATATATTTGGTGTAGAGGCGGCATTTTATAACAATAATCTTTGTAAGACTAACTAAAAACTCACCCGTTGTGACCAAATATTATAACACAGGAAACTAACAAAATATTCTGTTAATTAAGAAATATTAAACATGATTTCCAAGCACACAACATCCACTTATACTTCTACGGATGTATAAGTACTGCTAACACTAAAACTTTACTTACAACCACCTGATATAATGACGTAGAAATAATTTTTAAAATATATATAAAAGTTTTCCCAGTATCTTAAAATAACCATTGATCACTTCTTCCGAATTTCTATATTCAAATTAAAAAACGCAATTCCTTAAATTTTATAATTTTTATAATCTTGCAAACCATTTTTCAACTACGAAATTTTTTACTTTAAAGGGAGTTCGAACAGTAACACAGCATGATAGATTCACCTTTCTCCAAGTCGCTTTCTCTAGTCTTAAAATGACACCTGTTAAATTAAAATCTAATTCAAATCTACATTCCTTTACAAAACCCTTTATCAAACACACTCAAAATTTTCAGACCGTTTCAAGTCTTCACCTTAAAACTCTATTTTTAGAAATAATAATATAGCTCAAGTTATCTTCGATTTCATCCCACTTTACCAAAGCAGTCCAACATCTCCAAAACAATTCCTTCACCATAAATTGCTAGTTCTTTCACTTAATAAATTAGAAAATTAATAATAATAATAATAATAAAAATATAATAATAATAATAATAATAATAATAATACTCACTTTGATTCCTGCCATATACCTTCCAATTTCACCTGGAACGGGTATTTCGCCATCATTAACGTACCATCTCATGTCAGGTAAAGGGTTTGAAGTAAAGTTGAATTTAATTTCATATTCTTCTGCTACTGGGATGCCGTATATCTGAGTACTGCTTATAGCGTATGGCTTAACTGCAAGGAGAAGATAGAAAATGTAAAAGAAAATATGAATAATCTTTTAAATCTTATTTTAAACAGGTCATTTATTGAAGTTAATATATTTCTAAAAATTCTCATAAAAGAAATATACAAAATTTAGTTTTTGTTTTTCAATAGAAAACTCACATCGAACGTCTAGAGGTACTTCTGCTCTTTCAGGCTCTTGAAGTGTAGGATGTTCAATGGTACACTTGAGAAGTTCTCTATCAAATCGTGGTTGAAACTTATATCGAAGAGTTGACGCACTTCTGTACGTACCCTGTGGGATACGATATTTTCCAATTAAAAAAAAAAAGGTAAATCAAAATTTTCACAGAAAATATATTTACAAAATAAAAAAATTTAATAATAAATTTTTATTCAAGTTAGTATACAGAAAAAAAGATATCTAGTTGCTGCAAATATGCAAAAAAACTAACCTAAAATATCAGACCATTTGTCATGCAACTCATTAAAACTCCATATAGACAATATGCCTTTGAAAAAAAATGCAAAATAAAAGATATTGCATGCCACAAAAAAAAAAAGTTAAAAAAATAAATAAATAAAATTAAATCTTTCATTCCCACTTACGAATTCTTGCTTATGGTAAATTAAAAACCACAAGGTTTAAATGGATAAAAATGTTTATAGTTATAGATGCAGAAAACAAAAAAAATTTTAAGGAAAAAAAATAAAAATTGACATTCGAAATTTACAGGGTAGAAAAAAAAAAAAAAAAATCTAAATTTTTTTAAAAAAAAAAAAAAAAAAAAAAAATTCAAAAATTTTATTATTAATTATTAATATTATTATTTGAAGAAATAATGTACTATATATCTAAAAACCCCGGGAATTAAAATTTAAACTCGGACAGAGAACATGCTGGAAAAATAAACCCAGGTTCAAAAAAAAAAAAAAAAAAAAAAAAAAAAAAAAAAAAAAAAAAAAAAAAAGAGAAGTATTTTTACATCGTTCCTTATAATGGAAGCAGGTGATGTGGTTTTGGCCTTCCAACACATGTGAATTCTTGAAGCTTTCGGCAAACCATCTGTGTGAAATCATTTGCTGCATGCAAACATTTAAATAGAAATAAAAATATACTCTTACAAATTTAACCTTATCGTCTGTCGGTACATTTTCTCCACTTGAGTGGGTAGTGATGTCTTCGGTACCCACAAACCACCTTATCTGCGCCGGAGGTCTGGCGGCAGGCACGGTGCAAGTTACCTCTTTAAGCTCATCTTCAGAAACAACAAGAGGACTTTCGTTCACATCCAATGTTGGGAGTTGAGGTTTCACTGAAATAATAATAAATAATAATAATAATAATAATAATAATAATAATAATAATAATAATAATAATAAAACCTGAAAAAAGTGTGTAACTCAAGAAAAATATGTTGTAACCTTAATTGTATTTATGAATTTCTACACCAAATCGGTAATAATCAAATTGAAATTAGGCAATTCTGTTCTTTCATTTCTTCTCAGTAACACAGATTAACAAATGTGGTTCGCTCAATTTTCCCATCAAAAAAAATTTTTTTTTTTTTTTTTTTTTTCAAATTTTTAAAAAAAATTTTTTTTTAAAAAAAATTTTTTAATTATAATTTCAAGTTTAAAAGAAATTTATAATTCTTTCTGTGTCATTTCGATTTCAAATCTTTATTGTTAAGAAAAACATCAATTCCAGACAAAAACCATTTCCGATCATCTCTCAGCTTGTCCCCTACAGCTATGACTTTAACCTTCAATCTACACATAATTTTAAGGCCCAACTCACATTGATGTTATAATCTACGACATCAAACAACAA
>SEYY01017207.1:17500-19557 GCA_009176605.1 Armadillidium nasatum
ATATATAGTACATTATTTCTTCAAATAATAATATTAATTTAATAATAAAACTGATGATAGGGAAATGTTTTGAAGACACTTCACTTTAAAATAATTTAGATTTTTTTTTGTTTTTTTCCTACCCTGTAAATTTCGAATGTCAATTGTTTATTTTTTTTTCCTTAAAATTTTTTTTGTTTTCTGCATCTATAACTATAAACATTTTTATCCATTTAAACCTTGTGGTTTTTAATTTACCATAAGCAAGAATTCGTAAGTGGGAATGAAAGATTTAATATTATTTATTTATTTTTTTAACTTTTTTTTTTTGTGGGCATGCAATATCTTTTATTTTGCATTTTTTTTCAAAGGCATATTGTCTATATGGAGTTTTAATGAGCTGCATGACAAATGGTCTGATATTTTAGGTTAGTTTTTTTGCATATTTGCAGCAACTAGATATCTTTTTTTCTGTATACTAACTTGAATAAAAATTTATTATTAAATTTTTTATTTTGTAAATATTATTTTCTGTGAAAATTTTGATTTACCTTTTTTTTTTTAATTGGAAAATATCGTATCCCACAGGGTACGTACAGAAGTGCGTCAACTCTTCGATATAAGTTTCAACCACGATTTGATAGAGAACTTCTCAAGTGTACCATTGAACATCCTACACTTCAAGAGCCTGAAAGAGCAGAAGTACCTCTAGACGTTCGATGTGAGTTTTCTATTGAAAAACAAAAACTAAATTTTGTATATTTCTTTTATGAGAATTTTTAGAAATATATTAACTTCAATAAATGACCTGTTTAAAATAAGATTTAAAAGATTATTCATATTTTCTTTTACATTTTCTATCTTCTCCTTGCAGTTAAGCCATACGCTATAAGCAGTACTCAGATATACGGCATCCCAGTAGCAGAAGAATATGAAATTAAATTCAACTTTACTTCAAACCCTTTACCTGACATGAGATGGTACGTTAATGATGGCGAAATACCCGTTCCAGGTGAAATTGGAAGGTATATGGCAGGAATCAAAGTGAGTATTATTATTATTATTATTATTTATTATTATTATTATTATTATCTTCTAATTTTCATTAAGTGAAAGAACTAGCAATTTATGGTGAAGGAATTGTTGGAGATGTTGGACTGCTTTGGTAAAGTGGGATGACATCGAAGATAACTTGAGCTATATTATTATTTCTAAAAATAGAGTTTTAAGGTGAAGACTTGAAACGGTCTGAAAATTTTGAGTGTGTTTGATAAAGGGTTTTGTAAAGGAATGTAGATTTGAATTAGATTTTAATTTAACAGGTGTCATTTTAAGACTAGAGAAAGCGACTTGGAGAAAGGTGAATCTATCATGCTGTGTTACTGTTCGAACTCCCTTTAAAGTAAAAAATTTCGTAGTTGAAAAATGGTTTGCAAGATTATAAAAATTATAAAATTTAAGGAATTGCGTTTTTTAATTTGAATATAGAAATTCGGAAGAAGTGATCAATGGTTATTTTAAGATACTGGGAAAACTTTTATATATATTTTAAAAATTATTTCTACGTCATTATATCAGGTGGTTGTAAGTAAAGTTTTAGTGTTAGCAGTACTTATACATCCGTAGAAGTATAAGTGGATGTTGTGTGCTTGGAAATCATGTTTAATATTTCTTAATTAACAGAATATTTTGTTAGTTTCCTGTGTTATAATATTTGGTCACAACGGGTGAGTTTTTAGTTAGTCTTACAAAGATTATTGTTATAAAATGCCGCCTCTACACCAAATATATTTTGTTTTGTAAAGCACTCTCAAGATAGGCTTTATTACATTTCCTTCATGTTGATGAAAATAAGTTCCCTCCCCCTCATTCCCAAACATATGTCGATGAGTTTGATGACGTTTTTGACCTTCCAGTAGAACCTTAGGACAAATGAACTCTTTCTTAGCTTAGTTTCGTCTAAGCCAATATTTATCTATTACTTTTGGAAATCGAAGAATTTATAATTAAATTTTGTGGACATTGTAATTGATCAAAGTGTGTATCCATTTATTTTTGTTGAAAACACAATATATATA
>SEYY01017208.1:5000-10000 GCA_009176605.1 Armadillidium nasatum
TATATATAAATATATATATATATATATATATATAATATATATATATATATATATATATATATATATATATATATATATATATATATATATATATATATATATATAATATATATATATATATATATATATATATAGGGTAGTATGCATTATACTTGTTCCCTATGTTGTGGATGATCTGTTTATCACATTATTATTATTAGTAGTAATAAAAATAGTTAGTCGTATTAGTAGTAGTAATATTACTACTTCTACTTTCATTATTAGTAAAAGTAGTAGTAGTAGTTGTTGTTGTTGTTATTATTGTTGTAGGGAAAACTTTTACTCTTTGTTGGTAACCATTATTATAAATGTTAAGTTTGAACAAATTAAACCGTTCATTAATTTTGTGATAGAAAAAATTAATTAAAATTGGCCCGTGTTTTCCTTGGCAAAGTTTCCACTTAACAAGTCCTGCTCCTCAGAACCCGCGACAACAGCAACATCATCATCATCATCATCATCATCATCATCATCATCATCACCATCACCATCATCATTATTGAAAGCGGTATTAATGATCCTTTAGGAATTAGATATAAGACTTTTTTTTCTTTATTGAAATCTTCTTTAAAAAATAAAAAAAATAAAAAAAAATGTAAACGTTCCTATAAAGACCTTGTAAAAATATTTTTTGAGCTTCCTCTTTCTTGAAAACATTAATTAATTGAGGTTTAAAAAAAAAAAAAAAAAAAAAAACTAGAACGTTATAGAGATTCTAAAGTAGTGACTTATCATGACTAGAAACTCAAAAACCATCTGACTTTTCAATGGTATAAGTCACTACTTTAGAATCTCTATAACGTATCTAGTTTTTTTTTTTTTTTTTTTTTTTTTAAACCTCAATTAATTAATGTTTTCAAGAAAGAGGAAGCTCAAAAAATATTTTTACAAGGTCTTTATAGGAACGTTTACATTTTTTTTTATTTTTTTTATTTTTTAAAGAAGATTTCAATAAAGAAAAAAAAGTCTTATATCTAATTCCTAAAGGATCATTAATACCGCTTTCAATAATGATGATGATGATGATGATGATGATGATGATGATGATGATGATGTTGCTGTTGTCGCGGGTTCTGAGGAGCAGGACTTGTTAAGTGGAAACTTTGCCAAGGAAAACACGGGCCAATTTTAATTAATTTTTTCTATCACAAAATTAATGAACGGTTTAATTTGTTCAAACTTAACATTTATAATAATGGTTACCAACAAAGAGTAAAAGTTTTCCCTACAACAATAACAACAACAACTACTACTACTACTATTACTAATAATGTAAGTAGTAGTAGTAATATTACTACTACTAATACGACTACTATTTTTACTACTACTAATAATAATGTGATAAACAGATCATCCACAACATAGGGAACAAGTATAATGCATACTACCCTATATATATATATATTATATATATATATATATATATATATATATATATATATATATATATATATTATATATATATATATATATATATATATATATATATATATATATATATATAATATATATATATATATATTATATATATATAATAAAATTTCCAAAATTAAGGAACCAAGTGCCGGACCTGATGACGATGTCCTTCATCCTTCAAAGATTAGGAAGAAATTTAAATCCTATTTTGAGGAAGTTCCTCCACACAAAAATCAAATTCATTATTAAAAAAAAAAAAAAAAAAAAAAAAAAAAAAAAATGATGGGGGAAACAGGGAAACAAGACATGTATAAATAAAGATTACTTATATGAATGTAAGTATATGTATATTTCTAAGATAAGTGTGTGTGCGTGTATAAAAAAAAAAAAAAATTTAAAAGCTTAAAATATTCAATGAATTTATGAAGTCGGAAGAGGTTAAAGGTTTAAAGTGTTATTCGGAGGTCCTTAATAAAAGCAATTTCCTTTAACTGCATATTGATGAGTTAATATATGAAAGAATTAATTATTTTTCCCTTCCAGAGTTCAGCTCCTCTAACCCCCCCCCCCTCTCCATGTTTCTTTTTCTTGCTCCTGTCTCACATTATTTAACAGTTTTTTTTCCTTTACCCACCTTTTCTCCATTGATGTAGAAAGCGAGGGAGGCCGCTGGCTTCGATCGGGGAGACGTGCAGGTGAGAACCACATTTGTGTGTAGTCTGTACAATGGTAGAGAACCAGTAATCCTTGGTCGGGTGTCTGGTAAATCTGAAAATAATAAAAGTTTATAAAGAACAATGAAGAACCTTTCATTTAGAAGAGTATTAAAACAAATAAACAATTCTGTAACAAAAAAAAAAAACAAAAAAAAAATAATAAATAAAATAAATATATATATATATATATATATATATATATATATATATATATATATATATATATATATATATATATATATATATATATATATATATATATATATATATATATATATATATATATATATATATATATATAGTAATATTAAATATTTAATTTATTGAATTGCCAAAATACCCCAGTATGTAACAAATATTCTTTTGTATAATACAAATCAAATGTTATTGAACGAATGGTAATTTTCCCTACCAGGGTAATTCAGTGGTCCATTATTTATTTCATGCCCAAGTTCGTTTTAGTTAAAATTATAATATATACTTCGGTAAAAATAAAAAAATTAAAAAAAATAATAAAAATTAAATAGCATTATATGTTACTAATTAATGGGAATAGAATAAAAGCCTGTACAGGGAACAAAATATCCTGTTTCTATACTGTAATTTTTTATTTTTTTTAAAGCTGGTTTCAATCTTAAAATATGTTTTCGTCGTATGTGGTTACTACATAGGTATACTCAAGTTGTAACAACATAAATATATAATTAAGTTATCAGCACATATTAGTAAAACATTCTGATGTTGTAAATTGTAACCATTTACAAAAATATTAACGAGAATATATATATATATATATATATATATATATATATATATATATATATATATATATATATATATATATATATATATATATATATATATATATATATATATATATATATCAGACGTTTTAAAAACTTTTCATTTTTTTTTTATTTACTTTTTCTTACAATTCCCCCCCCCCCTCCACAAAAAAAAAAAAAAAAAGATTATTTATTCTAGATACAAGAAAGACCAGAAATGACCTAGATGGCAAAAACAGAATCACAGTTTGCATCGTAAAACACAGGTTCTTTCCTCTCGATCGAATCCTCCCCCCCCACCACACCCCACCGATCCCCATCCTCCGTAAGTGTCGGGATATAAATTGCGATCTATCTCGGACTGTCAAGGAAAGAAACAGAGGGAAAAAAAACAAACGAGAGACGCCCGCTGTCGTTTTTCCTAAATTTTATTTAAATGCAGATGGGAAAAAAAAGAAAAAGAAAAAAAAAGAAACACCTTATCATTATTAGCATTAAGAGAGATTTTAAATCTCGTATTTTTCACTCTTCAACAATATACTTTTTTTTAAAAAAAATTTGTAATAACCAAAAGAAAATAAATAAACAAATAAATAAATAAATAAAAAATTTAATACAAAATTTTTGTGTTTTTTTTTTTTTTTATTTTTAATACTTTATATATATATATATATATATATATATATATATATATATATATATATATATATATATATATATATATATATATATATATATATATATATATATATATATATATATATATATATATATATAAGTCGATCTAGACGTTGTCAACTAGTCTTAACAAAGTTAGGAGGAAATACAAGAAATCTGAAGAAAAATAAGATAAAAATATAAAAAATTTAGACAAATTGTTTAAAACCTGGAATTAAGACGGTAGACGGACCGATGCGTTTGCGGTTAACACGCAATTTCAACTTCCTGGTGCGGTGCAGTTATATATATATATATATATATATATATATATATATATATATATATATATATATATATATATATATATATATATATATATATATATATATATATATATATATATATATATATATATATATATATATATATATATATAGAGAGAGAGAGAGAGAGAGAGAGAGAGAGAGAGAGAGAGAGAGAGAGAGAAGAAGAAGAGAGAAGAAATTTTAAAAAGAATAAATTATTAATTATTTTCATAAACATTAAAAATATATATTTGGATCTACAAAATATTAAAAAATGTTATATTTATAATACAAACTCGTGAAGTGCATTAAAAGTTTTCGATTATCTTCTTTTTAGAATATTTCAACAGTAAAAGCAGTAAAATTTTATATATATATATATATATATATATATATATATATATATATATATATATATATATATATATATATATATATATATATATATATATATATTATATATATATATATATATATATATATATATATATATATATAGTCTTGGTGCCGCAAGTCCGACCAGCTTGCGGCACCAAAATGCCACAAACCTTTCCTTTAATTCATATAGAAGAGGTTACAGATAAGGTGATCGGAGGAAAGAGTTTAATAGTATAAGGAGAAGGATTAAGTGTTGGGTTCATCTCCAAGACGATCAGGGATACGAGTAGAAAGCTGCACCAACTGCTCAAGGTCGCTTTGGATAGCGAAATTAAAGGAACGTTCACCAGCTGTATCATGAAAACTAGAAGAAAGCCACTAGCGGTAGAGAACATTGAAATGACCTATATGACGATTTCAGCGAAAGGAGAATAAGAGAGAATATGCTCTATTTTGGAGTTTAAATAGTAGAAGAATTTTAAGATAGTCAAAAAATTGGTATATATATATATATATATATATATATATATATATATATATATATATATATATATATATATATATATATATATATATATATATATATATATATATATATATATATATATATATATATAAATATATAAAGTGTAGTTATAAAATAATAAATCAGGAAAATATAATAATAATAATAATAATAATAATAATAATAATAATAATAA
>SEYY01017209.1:0-16336 GCA_009176605.1 Armadillidium nasatum
AAATCAATTGGATATTAAATAAGTGTTTAAGAAGTATGTGTTCACATTTGCATATGAATATTTGGATGCAATTTGGATGATGTGTAAATAACTTTTAAAATTAAGCAATAAAGTAAATTATGTGAAGGAATCACATGGAGATTTCGAAGTATTTCCCCAAAGACTCATTTGGTCTTTGTTTATTTCTCTGCGGTTATTTCAGGGACTCGTACCATTATACAGAAGCACTCAAAGAGAAATGCCTAAACTCATTTTCTCACCACTTACTTTAAGTAACAAACACTCAAAATCATAACAAACCATACCTTAAGCTATTTTACCTCTAATATATATATATATATATATATATATATATATATATATATATATATATATATACATTATAAGATTATATATATATATTATATAATATATATAATGTCGGATCGATGGCAAAAAGATGGAATCCTTGTGCTAGCACCCCATCAAAATAAATCCGATCTACTGAAAATCTCTCGAACTCCCGACCACAATTGGGAGTAGGGTTAGCTTGACCAAGGTTCTATGATACGCAGTACTTGTATCATTATTAGCCACTATCGTTTATTAATATGTATAATACATATATAATCGAACCTGGCCCAAAAGATGGAAGACAGTTGTGCTAACCGCTACCCACCGATGGTAAAAGAAATTCTACTACAGAGCGTCTGTGAAAATTGGTGGAGTAGTTTAGCCAAACTTCCATCTTTTGGGCCCAGGTCGATAGCAGTTATATGTATATACATATTAATTCCATAATACTATGAATAATATATATAAATATATATATATATATATATATATATATATATATATATATATATATATATATATATTATATATATATATATATATATATATATATATATATAATATATATATATATATATATATATATATATATATATATATATTATATATATATAATATATATAGTGATGGCGGATGTCATATTTTCCAATTTTGCGGATGCGGATGCGGATGTTGAATTTTCGAAGCGGATGTTGAATTTTGAATTTTCGAAAGTTCGGATGCGGATGCGGATGCGGATGTTAATTATATATATATATATAATATTATATATATATATATATATATATATATATATTATTATATATATATATATATATATATATATATATATCTATATATATATATTATATATATATATATATATATATATATATATATAATATATTCACTATCACCTTCCCCACTTCGTGAAGTGGTGCCCGCCACAATTCCCTACAAACAAAATATTACCTTTCAACGCTTTCACCACCTCCCTCCATCTCTGTCTCCACAAATCTTCTACCCTCGTCTAAACTGAAATTCCTCCATCAAAATCACTCACTCCATCAATATCTCCACTTCCCTTCCCTCCCCCTACTTCCATCTACCAACCCTTAATTCTGTTCTCTTTCATTCTTCACATATGTCCAAACCATTTTAGCACATCCTCCTCCTCTCTATCAATTACACCCTTCTACCATTTACACATCTCCCTTATTCTTTCATTTCTAATCCTATCAATCCTTCTCAATTTATATATCGCTCTCAAATCTTTCATCTCAAAGACATTGAAACTTTTTCTCGACTGAGCACTTATCGTCTATGTTTCACACACATACAATACAGAAGGTGAACACATACATTCAAACATTCTTATCTTTATTTCTTTCGAAATTTTTCCTTTCTTCCATACTTTTCTTAGGCCCCCAATACTTTCATTCTCTACCACTCTGTTCTTTATTCCTTTTGTCCCACCCTTACCTTCCCAACATACTAGATATTTGAATTCTTCACCTCCTTCAAGTTTCCATTCTCACAATTCTACAACAATTCCTCCCTCTACATTCCTCCCACCTCCAATCCTCATAACTTTATTCTTCGCTGGATTGAATTTCAATCTCGTGTTTGCACATTTCCCTTCAAACTCTCTCACAAGTATTATCATCTTTTCTCCAGATTCTGCCACCAACACATGCCGCATCATCTCCAAAAAGTAAAACATTCACTTCACATTCACCCTCCATATTTCTCAACTTAAAACTCTTCCCTTCTCTCTCCATTTTTCTAAGTAACCCATTCATCAATAGATTAAATAACATGGAAATATTGCAAACACCTGTCTCAACCCACTTCTATGTAAGCCAATCCTAGTTCTCTCTTCACCCTCACTCTATTCGATATATATATATATATATATATATATATATATATATATATATATTATATATATATATATATATAATATATATATATATATATATATATATATATATATATATATATATATATATATATATATATGTGATGGATCGGATGTCATATTTTCTAATTTGCGGATGCGGATGCGGATGCTTTATTATTAAGTGCGGACTTATGCGGATATATATATATATATATTATTATTATATATATATATATATATATATATATATATATATATATATATATATATATATATATATATAATATATATATATATATATATATATATATATATATAGTGATGGCATCCGCATCCTCATCCGCATTCGCATCCGCATGCATTGCGAAAATTATATATCCGCATCCGCACTTTCAAAAATTCAACATCCGCATCCGCAACCACGAAAATTATGCATCCGCATCCGCATTTACGAAAATTCTATATCCGCATCCGCAAATGAGAAAATATGACATGTGATCCATCTCAATTTATATATATATATATTATATATATATATATATATATATATATATATATATATTATATTATATATATATATATATATATATATTATATATATATATATCACTAATTAAAATCTGCTAACCCTCTCTCTCAGATCAAATTAAACATTTGAGTTTAAAGTTTGCTATAGGGGAATCGAACCCTGGTCCTATAGCAAAAAACCAGAGTTTTACCACTACGCTATAGCCGGTTCACCACTCTCTCATGCAGAACTGCCAGTAAAATAGTGGCACAACTCTATGCTTTTGTGTTATAGGGCCGGGTTCGGTCTCCCTATAGCAAACTTAAAATCATATATATATATATATATATATATATATATATATATATATATAATATATATATATATATATATATATATATATATAATATATATATATATATATATAATATATATATATCCATACAGAGATGGAATTTAATTAAGAAAATACTTTTCCATTTTAATTTATTCTCAAAGTTCAAAGTGGAAAAAGTATTAATTAACGAGTGTCTCACTTATATCTTCAGACCCACTCTTCATTTTCCTACTGTACTCAAACAAAAAATATACTTAAAACTTCTGTATATAGGATCACTTAAATCTCAACTTAATAGAAATGTTTTTACTATAATTGAAGCTACATCCCTGCAACGTCAGTTCATTCTCATAAATTATAATTCCCTCTCAATTTATAATTTCTTCAGACACAAGAAATCTCACTCAATGCTTCTCAGATTCTCATTAATTTATTTATGTAAGTGTACCAGCTGTAATGTGGCATATGTAAGCCAAACTGGTCTACAATTGAAAGTAAGAATTGAAGCATAGAGGAGTTTCCTTTAGAACAGATCATCCTCTTTTCTCTCCTGTACAATCTGCCATAAAAGATCGTGGACATACTGACCCTTTTTTTTCATCTAATTTCCCTGTTCTTCAACAAGCATCTTCCCTTCTTGATCGTAGGATTTTGAAGTTTTATATATAAAAACTCATTGCATATCTTTAAATGATGAAGCTACTTCTATTTTCCTTTTCACTCAATATTGAAGTCCTTTTCCCGAAACAGTGCAGCCTTTTTATTTTCATTTATGTTATTTCAATATTAAATCATTTTTATTTTTTATTATTTTATTGCAATTATTTTTATTTTAAATATCTTATATATAGTTAATAAATTTATATTTTAATTGTATTTTAAATAGAAATTTGTAAAATTTAGTTTGTGCTGAAGACGGACGGAGATACGGTGCTAAACTTTCACAGTGTATTAAATGAGTTTGTGGAAATCCTTAATATTGGCTTTAACCTTTCTAATTAAATTAAGGTTCACTAAAAAAGAAGCTATCTCAATTATATATATATATATATATATATATATATATATATATATATATATATATATATATATATATATATATATATATATATATATATATATATATATATATATATATTATATATACTATATATTATATGCAGAGAGTATTATTTGAAAATGAGCATAGATTTACATTCACTACTACTGATAAGAATAGTAGCGGAAGCATTTGCAACATTATTTTAATGGCAAGAAGGATTAGAAAATAATTTATATCAAATTCTTTTCATTATTATTATTAATGCAAAAAAAAAAAAAAAAAAAAAAAAAAAGATTTAGAAATAGAAGGCATAAAACCGCCCGTGACTCTCGTCTCTCAATTTGGTTTATTAATCCATTAATAGACTCGCAACAACCATTTATTTGAGCCATTTGAAGTCAATTTGCAAAAATTCATCAATTTCTCATTAGGAAAAGGTCTATCGTGTTCCGAATATGATTAAAACGAGTCTCGTAAATTGGTTCAGTCTATAAAATACGAGGAAAAAATCTATGCAAATAAGATTTTTTGGTGTCGGAAAAGTTATTAATCATCTTCGATATTAATAAATTGCAATCATTATTCTTTTTTAATTTAAGGATCTTTATCGTAAGTCAGTGGAAATTATACGGGATCATCTATGTAAGACGATTACCTTAATAATTTAATATAGCATAATAAAGCTAAACATGCATATACTGAGAATTTTGAAATATATATATATATATATATATATATATATATATATATATATATATATATATATATATATATATATATATATATATATATATATATATATATATATATATATATATATATATATATATATATATATATATATATATATATATATATATATATATATATATATATATATATTATATATATATATATATATATATATATATATATATATATATATATATATATATATATATATATATATATATATATATATATATATATATATATATATATATATATATATAAACCTGTAAATTTGTAATTTTAATCGAGAAGGCATTCAAGACCTATTGTCATAAAGCCTACAGAAATACTGGTTCGAGTCCTTGAAGTGATTTTATAGTATGTTCTGTTTTTTTTTTTATTAAAGGAGTATGAATTTGCGATTTTTTTTTTTTTTTTTTTTTTTTTTTGATAATTTAGAAATTCTCAATTTCCATCTTAGTAAATGCCAATTCTTCAAATAAATCAAACATTACATTAGAATACGTAGAATCTCAAACTGTCGAAAACATAACTAAGTTAAATTTAACGTAAAAAATTTTTTTTTACCGAAATAACATTTTAAAATGTAACTTCTCTTACATTTTGTTATTGAAACTGTGAAGTAACGCAATCCCGTTCGTTTGATAACACTTCAACACTCACCAAAGGTTTATTCACAGACTCTTAAACTAAAATTTGCGTCTTTCCTTTACTTGTTCTTTCTCGCAGTCTTTCCCGAAATAAAAGCGGCTGTTTTCATTTGTCAACACGTTTCTTATCTCTCTAATATGACAACAAACTAATTAAAGATTGTATCATTTCATATACCATTACAATATATATATATATATATATATATATATATATAATATATATATATATATATATATATATATATATATATATATATATATATATATATATATATATATATATATATATATATATATATATATATATATATATATATATATATATATAGTATATTATATATATATATATATATAATATATATATATATATATATATATATATATATATATATATATATATATATATATAATATATATATATATATATATATATATATATATATATATAATATATATATATATATATATATATATATATATATATATATATATATATTAATATATATATATATATATATATATATATATATATATATATATATATATATATATATATATATATATATATATATATATATATATATATATATATATAATATATATATATATATATATATATATATATATATATATATATATATATATATATATATATATATATATATATATATATATATATATATATAATATATATATATATATATATATATATATATATATATATATATATATATATATATATATATATATATATATATATATATATATATATGCAAGAAAAAAAAGTCAAACTTTTAATTGAAGCTGTCATTTTGATGTTATGGCATTTGCTTTGAAATCCTGTAAATAATAATCGACCAAGCCAACTGTCACAGAAGAATTTGTTTCACACAACATTTTAAGCCTGATTATTTCGCAAATTTTATACTTTTAACTCAGAATTTGTTATCAGTGTTGTGGGTTTTTCATATTGAAATTCATATGCGACATCTGGGAGCAACGAATCAGACTAAGGCGTGAATCTTACTTTTTTGTTTTGGCTTCCTGTCGCCCTTTTATTTAGTCAATTTAATCGTATCATTCTTTATCATAAGTTATTTAATTCCTTCACTTTATCTCATTCTTTAATATTTTGTTTCATTCTTTCGTTTTTTTTTTTCCTTTTTTCTTCCTTTTTACGCACCACAAACTATAAAAATAATCAAATTAAGTAAGATAATCGATGGTCCCCGAGGCAGGCGAGAAGGACCAGATGAATTTCATTAAGTAAAAAGCTTTTCGCTCTCTCTCTCTCTCTCTCTCTCTCTCTCTCTCTCTCTCTCTCTCTCTCTCTCTCTCTCTCTCTCTCTCTCTCTCTCTCTTCTATTTCTATTCTTTTAACACACCCTCTTCCCCTGTACCTTGTGCTCTCTTAGCCTTTCCCAAACATTTACACACACACACTCTCTCTCTCTCTCTCTCTCTCTCTCTCTCTCTCTCTCTCTCTCTCTCTCTCTCTCTCTCTTCTTTATACGAGTATATCTGTATTTTGGAGCTAACAATATTTCACTGCACCTCTGTAAAAGATTAATGCTAAATTAAAATACGCACATCTATATGCGCCATCATGAAAGTTCGAATATATATAATTTATATATATATATATATATATATTATATATATATATATATATATATATATATATATATATATATATATATATATATATATATATATATATATATATATATATATATATATATATATATATATATATATATATATAAGTTATGAAAATAATGTATTCAAGATATAATAATGATTTAGTGTTGTTTACTTTATTAGATCCTGAGTTATAACAGTGAATGGTGGTGAAGTTAAACAGTAGGATTAAATATGAACTTAGGCAAAACAAATATTCAATAAGCACAAAGCCACCCAATAAATAATGGCTAAGAACTCTATTTTCAAACAAGTAGTGGAATATGAACAATTATAGCTTCAAACGGTAAACCGAAAAATGAAATCCAAAGCATAATGAAAATAGTTTGGTGTTTTTTGGTCAAACTAAATATCTGTCTTCAAGGTAAGACTTCTTTCCACTTTGCTTATAGAAAAAGATTTTAAAGTAGTGTACGTTTCCAGCAATGGCATATAACAGAACCTGAGAACAAAGCAGAAGCATTGAGAGTTATATGCTTAAAATAAAACTCAGGGACAGGAAAAAATACGACTGGATAAAATCTCATTCGAGTCAAAGAACAGAAATAGAGATGAGGAGATCATATAAGTAGAAGAGATAGGGAATAGGTTACAAAGGAGATTTTAAATTTTGTTGGCTGTGGAACTTTATGAGCAAGTGAGTGTCGGTTGCCGGTTTGCAGGTTTGCAAGGTCTGGCAAAACCCTACACGAGGATTGAAAACTGTGATTGAGGAGATTCCCTACTCCTGGCAACTAACTGAAGATTCTTCCTCACATGACACGAGTGGGTCAACACCCTCTTACCAATAACTATAGTAATTTCTATTTTCTTTTCCAACTCAATTTTCAAAGAGCGTCTTCTCATGTCAGATTATTCAAAAGAAGTGAAACAAAAATCTTATTTGGTTTTCCAATTATTTCATTTAAATACTACTTTATGTTATTAATAAAAAACAATCGCTAAATTTTGTTGAGCTACTTCTAGTTAATTTAATATTTTACTGTGTATAAATTATTGTTTTTCATTTTCTGCATATTTTTCCCCTTATCGCTTCTATTTCATTTCATTTACTGAGTAGCCCTATATTTATTTTGTTTAAATCTCACCACTAACTTGTTTCCTTAATTCACTAACTCTTTTCATCCCATAGAATTATTTCTTCCATTCTTTAATTGTTTCTTCTTTTATTTCTTTTAATCTAATTTTTTCTTCTACTTATAGTATTCGATCTACTACTATTACCATTCACTATTATCATTCGTCCTTCTTCCAAGTCTCATACCACCATGAAATCCAACTAACTACCCAGTTATTTGTTCTAGTAGAAGGAGTTCTTCTTTCTTTCTTTCTTTCTTTCTTTCTTTCTTTCTTCTTCTTCTTCTTCTTCTTCTTCTTCTTCTTCTTCTTCTTCTTCTTCTTCTTCTTTTTCTTCTTCTACATATTTCAATTTCACTCATTGTCCTGTTTTCCTCGTTTTACCGTTTTATATTTTATTGTTTCCTTATTTTTTTGCCCACTCTTTCTCTCTCTACTTTGCCGAAGCATTTTTCTTTGATTTCGTTTAAAAGTTCTCATTTTTATGTTGAAGTTGAGCTCTATGAAACCTCGCGAGCTTTGTTTATAAAAGAAATCTCTCTCTCTCTCTCTCTCTCTCTCTCTCTCTCTCTCTCTCTCTCTCTCTCTCTCTCTCTCTCTCTCTCTCTCTCTCTCTCTCTCAGTGTTGCTTCACCTAATCCACGTAAGAGGCTTTAAAATATTTGTCGAACTTTTTTAAGTAATTCTCCCTGAGTGATTTTGTAAAATGTGTGCGAGTCTCTGTTTGTATTTAAAAACAAAAACTTTAATGTAGAATAAATCAGCTGCTAAACGTTTGAACTTTAGAATTATAAATAAACGATATATATATATATATATATATATATATATATATATATATATATATATATATATATATATATTAGCTCTGGCTGGAAAACGGCAAAGGCTCACATTAAACTCACCAGGGTAGGGGAAATTTAGATCGTCGATAAAAATCAATTTCTAGAGTGATAAGAAAGAAAGAGTAAAATATTATATATTACCTGTATTATTTCGAAATAATTACAAAGAGAGCATTTGTGTTAATAAAATTTTAACACCTAAAATAAAAATTATAATTTTGACAATTCCACCGTACTTATATTTTACGATCGGATGTTTCGGAGCTGTGGAGCAGCTCCGATGTACCTACTCCGAGCCCCAAGTTCCGGAACGCTCTGGAGCTCTAGGAAATCCATGCTCCAGGCTCCGGAGCACTTTCTTATCTACAGCTCCGGCTCCTCGGTGATAAAAGGAAAACTATGGCAATTCCTCTCCAGCTTCGACTTCCGGAGACGGAGCTGACCAAACTCAACTCGAAATTAGACTATTATTTTCATAAAATAATTGTCGTCAATATTTTAAGTTTATTATCAACCGAAAGGTAAATATCTCACTCTACACTTTTGAATTTGATACTTGATAACCATAGCGATTGTTAATCAGCCGTAAGTTAAATATCCCAATTTGCACTTTTAAATTTGACACCTGCCATGTTCAAGAGGTAATGTTTTGACTTAATGTTTTGGTTTTTCGGGGGTTGCAAGGCTTAAATGGTTGATAAAAGCTGTACTAGAGGGTTTAAAAGAATAATGTCCATTGTAATAGTAATAATATGAGGATAATGATGCAGCAATTCTATGACAGTAGTATCAGATACAAACTGTGGCTCAAATGACTTCACAACACTCACTCATTTCCCCTCACCAGTAGGCAGGTTTGACCTCCCGAGAGGTTGACAATTAACCTTTTTTGACCGTGCGAAAGTTACTTTTATTGAAATTAATAACTATAATAAAAATTATTTATAATATAATTAAAATTAACTAAAATAATTAGGAATTATAAATAGCTTTTAAAAACAAAAATAAAAAGAACAAAAAAAAAAATAAAAAAATTATTTATATATATATATATATATATATATATTATATATATATATATATATATATATAATATATATATATATATATATATATATATATATATATATATATATATATATATATATATAATTAAGAGAAAGAGTTAATTTTAAAATGATGGTTTATTTTGCAGAATTAATAGGAGATTAATTTAATATCAGTCGAACCAGGAGTCGAGGTTGGTTTCTCCAAAATTTGCATAAAATATTAACTCGTATTCAAATGAGCATCTCTGTAAATGAGATATAAAGAACAGTTCTTAGTTATGAATAGGATTACAAACAACTTCAACACTAAAGAACACTATTGTATGAAAGAACTTACTATGATTTTAAATGGAATGCTTCTTTTTGAGAAAGCAGTAGTGTGCACTAGTATTCCTCGAGAAGTTTAGTTCCTATTCCATCGACTGCAGCAGCTTCAACGAGTTATCTATTGAAAGAAAATATGAACGAATTAAACTCTCAGGTTGATTTGGATATTCCATTACACTTTAGAGGATTTTATTTTAAACTGTGCAATCACAGATAAATTGTATATCCAAAGATATGTTTATTATTTAACATATGTTTCAAAGGCAACTATTCTTTAAAAGAAACTTCGAAATTATGAAATCATTCGATTTGAAATCTTTTAGAGAACTTTTCAGTATGGAAGCGTTTTAAGAACTTTTTGTTTTGATTTGTTTTTGAGAGAGGACCTCACCAACGAGAGCATATGCCGTCCTTCCAGACAGACAAAATACTGCCCTTCAGGTCATCACGAGTTCAGAGAGAGTGAACCACACGCTATGAGAGCTCGTGATGTTCTCCGTTTTGAGAACTGATTTTACAAAAAATAGCATCCTACCATTTTACTTTCAGTGTAAGCTATTTTCATAGATTCTAGCTACATGATTTTGTTTTTAGCTATATAAATATTATAGTTTTTGTGCTATATATATATATATATATATATATATATATATATATATATATATAATATATATATATATATAATATATAATATATATAATATCTATATAATATATATAACATACACTAGGTGCCGATTTTTAACTCGACAATTCCTCCCCCCCAAAAAAAAAAAAAAACTAAATAAATGAATTAAACACAATATAAATATACTAATATAATATTAATAATTTAATATATATAATATATATATATATATATATATATATATATATATATATATAGTATATATAATATATATATATATATATATATATATTATTATATATATATATAGTATATACTATATATATATCTCCGGTGAGCAACGGCCGAAGACCTATCAATCTCCACCGGAATTGGGAAAATAGCAGATCCTGGTTGTTAAAGTCCGATATTTGAAAGTGTGGAAAGTATGAAAGTCAAAGAATGTTTGGAATACAGATAAAGGGAGTGCGTTCCAGACTTTACCAATACAGTACCTGTAAGATTAAGCATAGCTGTTAAGTCTGAGGTCAAGGAGTTGGACAGAGAGAGGATGAAAATATGTAGAGTGACTTGTCTTACTAGCCTTTCTCAATGGAGAAGGTATGGGACAGGAGAGTTCAGAAGATCAGTGTCCGTCGTAATAGCGACAGTATAGAGACAGTGACGCAACAATTCGAAGGGCAGAAAGAGACTAGTTATAATTATTGAGAGTGAGAGAGTTGATAAGACAAAAACCCCTAGACTCCACCATTTTAATGAGTTATATGAGTGGAACCACCCCAGATGTGTGATGATGATGATGATCATCATCATCATTGAAAACAACACCCCTTAACAGAGCAAACAGCAACTCGGTTGGCGTGAAAAAATTACGAAGGCGCCTCAGAACACTCAACCTATTAGAATCTTGTTTAGAAAGAGAAGTAATGTAATCTTTCCAAGAAAGATCACGAGAAAAAGAAATACCAAGAATATTAAGGATAAATGAAAGTTTTAGTTTTGTGTTTCAAAGATATCATACGTGTGGAAGGTTGTGTCGAGTAGAGAGATGGAGGAATTGAGTTTTTGAGGCATTGAAAACGACCATGTTTCCTTTGCAGCAATTTGAAATTCTTTGCTCCAAGGTTACCATTCTAACTTCAATTAACCGCTGTTGGGAGAGGCGTCTTTCAAATGAAAGTAATGAAGGTGGAGTCATCAAATAGGAGTGATAGAGATGAAGAATTAGAAAGAATCTGGTGTAACATGAGTCATGTAAATATCATCTGGTTCATTTATAATAACATAATGTTCTTCTAATTCAGTTCCATCTTTTCTTTTGGTGCGATCTTCTTCCATAACATCAAAGTTTAATCCTGTGTTGGTTGAAGAGTCACATATTTCTTCTGCTCTGGTACTGCTACTGGTACTGCTACAACCCCTTCCCCTGCCGAGACTTACAAGAGATTCAACATTAATCTTTCCAATTTTTCTTGCTTCCTTCTTCACTCACCTGTTACTGCTTTATCTTTTGTCCCAAGTTGACCTAAAAAGGATTCTCATTCAATAATAGGTGTTCTAATTTTGCATCTACAATGACTTCTTTCCAGTTTTTATTATAGCATTTGCATGTGCAAATGTCAAACATCTTTTCATATGTCTTTACTTCACTCTTCATTTCGTCTATTTTGTGGAATCTTATTTAGTTTTGCAGTTGATTCTATAAGTCTTTGAACTCTTGAAAATATTCTACCAAGTTTTACGGTGGGAAAGGAAAACTTTCTCTAGATGGATTCAACGTCCCTTGCAACAATTCTATAACCATCTTTACCCGTTACCGAACCTTTCGAAAGTACTTGCTCTCTGTTCATAACAAATAGATAATGCCTAACAATATCTGCTGGATATGATATTTACAGAGACTTGCTTTCAGCATTCCCATATGTGAATGTGTGTGTAAGAGATTGTGTGTGAATGCCTTACATAGCTAAACAGGAGATTGGGAGTAAATTACATATGAGACACTATGAGATTGATTTTAGAATCCAGAAAACGTAAAAGTGGGGTAATATGTTCGAGGGGTAGAGGGAGTTTCAGAACTTTGAAATTTTGCACACAGTATCAGATCGTGATACTGACGCCTGTGCATAGCGTAGTTTTGAAAAATTAAAAAAAAAAAAAAGAATTTTTGATCCACCCAATAAATATTATTTTAATTTTAGTTTTATTTTGTTTTTTGTTTTTTTAAATATTTATTTTTTTAAATATTATTTTTTTAAATATTTAGTATTAATTATTTTTAAATAATTATTATTGTTTTTATTAATTTTAAAAGGAAGAACTTTTTTTCCAGTCAAAAAAGGTTAGTTACCTTCCCCGTCAGCCTACAGGTGGGGGGAAGAGGGTGAGAGTTGTGACGTCATTTAAGGGACAGTTTTTATCTGATATTACCGATGACTAGATACATGATGAACCCTCCACACTTGGAAAATAACACTAATATACAAATCAAAGAAAATAGGTAGTGTGAAAAAGTTCTGAATGGTCATCTTTACATCTTTACTCCAAATCTCTTATAGTTTGCCTAATTATCGAAATATTGGGATCCTTCCAAGAAAAAATTTAGTACTCAGCTAAAATCTGATGTAGGTATGATTTATGTTTTTCAATGATGTTGTCTTGCGTAAGATTAGGCAGGTAGATGAATTAATTGAGAGTTTGAAGTATTGAAAACAGCGATTTTTTTTTCAGCCATCATACGAGAAAGGTCACTGAACAGAAATTTTAAGACCACCCTTCTAGCATCAGTTGTTCGTGAATGTGTAAAAAGATTTTCAATATGAAAAGAGTAATTAACGAGCTAGCTATATACAAATATATGAGAAATTGACAGATAGGTTATTAATCAAAAGTAAAAAAAAAGTGTAGTGGATTAAGCAGAAGTTTTATGAATACTTAATTCTAAAGATTGGTTTAAAGGATAAGAGAAGGAAAAGATGATCAACGGTCGATTGCTCCTATCTGAAATATTCCGACGATCGAAGATAACATTAAAGGAATTAATATCTTTCAAAATCTTCGAAAACTTTCAAAGGACGAAGGATAAATCCAAAGAACGGTAGTTGGAAGGTCAAGAGGGTTCCTTTCTCCAAACAGTCTGAATGAGTGCACGTTTCCAGCAGGAAGAGAAGGTCGAAGGTGATAAACCGAAGCAATATATATATATATAATATATATAATTATTAATTTATAATAATTATATAATATATAATATATATATATTATATATATAATATATATATATATATATATATTATATATATATATAGGGATGGAGTGAAGTATCGGTATCGGTATCGGCAAGTACGCATATTTCCGATACCGTATGGAATCGGTTCGAATAGACCTTTTCAGTATCGTATCGTATCGGCAAAAATTTGTATAGAAAAGTGCGTTCGGTAGTAGTACGGCAAGTTCGCATATTTCAGGTATCGTATCGGGTATCGTTCGGGAATTTTTAGGTATCGGTATAGGTTGTCATCGTAAAAATTTTGGTAAGCTCTCCTAATATAATATTATATTATGAATATAATAATAATATTACTACTATATATATATACTTAAACGAAAATAATAAATAATATTTTTATTCATTACTATATTTTCTACAACACAAACGACGTTTCGACTTCTAACAGAAGATCATTTCCAGAGCTTGTAAAATATTAATAACACTTTAATAATATTAATATAAACAACGACAATATTAATGGGATGGTGTTGAAGATAAATAATAATAATAATAATAATAATAATAATAATAATAATAATAATAATAATAATAATAATAATAATAATAATAATAATAATAATAATAAAATAATAGAACTATTAGTAATACTACTACTACTAATTCTACTACTATTACTACTAATAATAATGATAATGATAATAATAGTCAGTAAAGCGAAAGCTGGCTTACATGTTTTCATGTTGAAATGTTTACTGGAAATATAATGAATCTGATGATTATTGTGATTGGTTCTAATTTTTCAAGGTGATATAATTGGCTGTGAAAGATGAAATATTATTTCCAAGTTATGGATAAGGGGTTGAATGTGAATCAAAATTTAAGAACAATTAGTATTGTTTAATAAAAATTAATTTTAAAATATAAATTTCTGAATTTTTTTTTACCACAGTTCACGGGCAGAACCCTTTTTAAGGAGGAGGAATAATTAAAAAATAAAAGAAAATCCTCCCAATCCGGAACCTAACGTAGATCCCTCAGGTGGGAGCAGACAGAGGATATGAAGAGAGGTAAATTAAATACAACAGAAAAAAAAACAGAAGAAAGAATGGAGTTTCACAGAACAGACTTGCGTGTAAAGAAGGAGATACCACAACTTGCAAGCCTAGAGTTTGCAATGCTCACACAAAGTTCATGTGTAACCAAGGTATCCCTTGTGCTTCGTGTGCGACGCAATGGTGGTGGAATGCGGGAGGTCAACTCCCTCGAGAACCTGCCGTTGTAGTACCTATAGAAAAGAGAGAGAGTGAGCCAACGTTTACGTCCCAGAGAAAGAGAGTCAAGGGAGTTTGAAAGTAGGGGTCAGTTTATTAGTCTTTTAGCCTTAGATTCAACCTTATCTAAAAGAAGGGTGGAACCGGAACCACCCCAAATGTGAGAAAAGTACTCCATATAAAAACGGATTTGACCCTTATATAATTGGAGTAACTGTTCAAAAGAAAAAAAATTCCCGAAATCTGGAACTTCCAGCTTTTTTGAGGCCACCTTAGCAACCTTTATGATATAAGGTTTCCAAGATAATTTGTTATGTTCAGACTAAGAATATTTATATTATTCACAGGTGAGAGTGGAGAACCGTCGAAGGGGATAGGAAAATTGGCAGGTGGTTTTGAGAGAGAGAGATGTGAGTAAGTTGAGTTTTCAATTAGTAGAATTTCACAAGGTTCGGTGTCCCCAACTGTAAATCACATTCAGATCGGCAAGAATGGAATAGGAAAGTTCAAAACAAGAGTAGGAATGCCATCCGGTCCAGTTGCCCTCCGTATGTTCATAGATTTTAGGATCCCATGCATCTGATCAAATGAAATGACGGGTAAAGACATGAAACATCTGAGAGAAGAAGGAGTAGGAGGAGGGATACCGAAATCAGGGTAGAATTAGAAGAAAAAAAAGGAGGACAAGGAGATATTTTTTTTTTTTTTTTTTTTTTTTTT
>SEYY01017210.1:0-11530 GCA_009176605.1 Armadillidium nasatum
ATAGAGGTTAAGAATAGCCTGAAAAAATATGTTAGCCAGTGAATGTTAGGAAATTAAACGTGTTCATATGCATGAGTTGGAAATTTCATTATAAGTTATAAACTATTTGCATATAATCACACACACATACCAATAAATCTCTCTTTTGTAACACCATATATAATCATATTGTGCTTAAAATTGATTTTTTTTTTTTTATTGACGTTATTTTTTCCTTCAAAAATCATCTGTTCTGAGTTCTGATTCTCACATCAATGCGGCATTCTTGTGAATATTAACGTTCATATTTACTTAGAGACTATGTCATTAAAGTTATATATTTTTTTTATTATAAAATTTAAAAAATAAACAAATACTCAGGTTTATTACAAGTGCACCTCTTCCCCAAATAACTGGTTCTCCAGTTCCGGGTCTTCCACCATTTCCCCAAAAATGGCGGAAGACTCATTGATCTGGGTCCAAGCACGACATCCATAGTGAGTCAATAAATATGGTTTCAGAGTTGTATGATCCTATAATAAAATAATAATAATAATAATAATAATAATAATAATAATAATAATAATAATAATAATAATAATAATAATAATAATAATTAATAATTGTCTGAAAAAGAACTAACTCAATCCCTGCAACACTTTTACTTTCAAACACTAATATATTAAAACTTTCTTTTACAAATACTAAGTTTCTACGCTACAAAAATTTAACTATACTTACGTGTACAGTTAGAAGCAAACTAAATTCATTTACAACTTCAACTTCGACCAAGGAGTGGTTAAACACCAAAGAATAACCTGAAATAATAATAATAATAATGAAAATAATAATAATAATAATAATAATAATTTTTGGCTTACTTTGAGATAAAAATTTGATTAACTTTCTAAGTTCGTCTCTGTTGTATTTTCCAGGTTCTGTCGACACCGTTTCGTACCGAAGAGATTCGCCGAAAATTTCGACATATTTTTCGAATTCTGAATCTTCGGCATTAAAATTTATACTTGCAGAATCTATCTTTATAAAATCATCAGTTTCCTAATATATGATATATAAGATGTTGACGACATACAGAGGCAAGCTTCAGAAGGTGGTACCGTCAACTATAAATACAAATAAAGTTTTAGTGACAGATGTCAAAATATGATAGTTATGAAGCAAGCAAGTTAATCCAGAATGACGAAATGATATTCTGACCTCCGTAATTATCGTAGCAAATGATAAGAATGCTTCCAGACGTTAAGCGAAGCAATGTAGACAATGACACGTACGTTGAATTATCGATTGGCTTACTGTGGTAAGTGTTCTTGTCTTCGTGAGAATGGTTTATGTAGCATTATGCACGCGTTGATGCAAAGAGACGAATATATTAAGGTTTTAGAATGCCTCACAAATAAATATTTAAGGGATTAATGATGGAAGAAAGTGCGAGCCATGACACAGATCTTTCCCTACCAATCCATCTCATAGAGAAAGAGTTATTCAGATACCGCAGAACAACAATGTAAATTGTGCCCATTATGAATAGTTCACGTTACTTCGTACTGATAATGATACATATTCGAGAGTGGTGGGGAGGGGTACCTTAGAAACTGTTTATAGAGTTTGATTTAAGTACTACAGTGGAATGTACGGATAGATACGAGAGTTACCAATAATACCCGTCTATATATTTAACAAGAAGTTATTGACGCTAAACTTTTTCAAATCTATGTGGATTCTACTTTTCTAATATTTGGTTATTTTATTAATTTTCAATTGCATCCCAAAGGAAATGTCACTTCATCTGTGAACAGGGATGAAGAATCAAATTCATTATTAATGGACTGATGTTAGACCAAGCGACATAAATTTTTTTCGAAGAGATAAAGCAAGAAAAGACTCTGCACACTTTGCAAATGGTACGGATACAACTTGCCGTGAAATACGTTCAGCTCTGACTCAAGACCAATATCATGAATATGAGCCATATTCCTAGGTTTAAACTGGTGTTCCTTGCAACTTCTTGGAGAATAACGAACCACGTGTGATCGTCCAGGGTCCAAGGGAACAGGTTCTGGTCAGTCCATTTTACACTGGATAGTGTAGGTTTTACGATGGGGATGAATGTCACTGAGGTACGTCTCTTGGTATAACTTTGCGGCCTCATTCCCTTTTCCATACTAAAGAATACGATATAAATCTTTTCTCAAAATAAATAAATAACGTACCATTGCAATTGTAATACAATTTCACAAGCGATCTTCCCTTCTAAAAGACATGCACACTGACTGGACCCACGGTCACTAAAGAGTCGTTTTACGATAACATCTAACGTTCGTAATAGAGATTTTATGATTTGTTTGGAAAACTTTATTTTCGTAAATATGAATGTAGTCACCTTGCATTTTGTCGTCACGCACACACACACACACACACACACACACACACACACACACACAACGCACACACCACGCGCACACTATTATATATATATATATATATATATATATATATATATATATATATATATATATATATATATATATATATATATATATATCGTGGGGCCATTGCTCAGCTTCTACACTAAACTGAAAGCAGAATAACAACATTCCGAAGCAACTCCAAACTCCTGCCAAGATAACGAAAAAAATAAGATTTCGGCCATGTAATCGTCTGATGAGGATGAGCAAGTTCATTTATTCTTAGACTACATTTTTCTCACCTCAAAAACACATAGTCGATCATACTGCTGGTGCCACTTAGAATGACTAACAAGTTCTGATGCACACTAAGGGAGTGGCATAGAAGTTATTAATTTAATAGCTTCTACGTCACTCCCTTAGTGTGCATCAGAACTTGTTAGTCTTTCTTTCTAGTAACTCTACCCATGTCAGAAAAGGATCTAAGTCTACATGCACGTTTTATCCCTCGGAGATAAGGGAAGTAAAGACAAAAATTCCGAATATAAAGGCCCACGTTCACACAGCACTTAAAAAAAAAAGTGTGAGTTTAGGCATGAAAAGGAGAGTGCTCCATCTGGTCTTTCCTTGTAGGATTTATGAGTCAGCCCAACGATTAAATTTGTAGTCAGAAAGTGAGATTAAGAAAGGATAAGTCACAAAGGATCTCTTCAGAGCACTATTATAATGAAAATTATGCAATATCTTTACAGATACTGGAAAAAATTAATGAGAGTGGGAAAGGTAATAAGACTAATTTTTGAAATAGAGCTATATGAATAATATAAGCCCAAGTATATGATGCGTTCTCTGTACAGGGACTTATACAGAATGAGCTTAACAAAGTTAGTGCAAATAAAGAGATTCTTAAGACACCTGGAACTACGTAACATGGCTCTGTAAATTTTTCTCTATTTAGTGAGACTTAACGATTGGATCCTTTCTATGTAATCACTAGAAAATTCCGAAACACCAAGTATATTTCATAGACATCCTTTTTCGGTAGATGTAAAAATTTATGATGTATATTTTGAAGATATTGTAGTTGTGTGGATGATTACTGTTGTTCAGTTAGAAATACGTGAAAGATCAGAAGAGTTACCCTAAGGCTATTCTCCTATCATCATCTATTGGCTTTTGTATATGACGATTATCGAAATGAAAAAAAAAAAGAACAATAAAAGGTTGAGTCATGGATTGGTGGTGAAGTGTTAGATAGTTCATTATATAAACTCAGAAAGAGAGTAGGGGATGAAACAATTCAGAGGAACACCAGTACTGACAGATTTAATAGATGTATAGTGTGTTTTCAACAGCTTCTTTACAGCTACCGAAAAAGGAGGTCTAGAAATCTAAGCTTTGGGTCAAATTGTCGGAATTTTCGATATTACGACCGAAATGTCGAATAGCAGAAGATTAAGTGTCAAAGGGAAGAGAAAAATATTACTACTAGCCATATTAGGAACTAAAAAATAAGACTAGAAAATTCAAGATATTTGCAAATCCTCCTGTTAAGGTTAAATTCGAAAAATTAGGAAAGAACAGATGTTAAAGACATAATACGATAGTTAGAGAGCTGAGAAGGGTTTCCTCCTTTTTCGATACTGTCGAATGGCCTTACATTTTCGGCAGGAAAGAAAAACGTATAGAAGAAACCTTTTTAAAAAGCAGGGCACAAGCTTGGGAGAATAAGTTTTCAGAACCACTAGAGGGATACTGTCCGTCCCTACCGTACGTCGTCTCAGTAACATATATATATATATATATATATATATATATATATATATATATATATATATATATATATATATATATATATAATATATATATATATATATATATATATATATATATATATATATATTGCAATAGTAACAAGAAGTCTAAACAAAGAACACTTGCGTAAAGATAAAGAACACTTTCCTCATCTAGAAACCGAACCAACATATGTTTCTATAGAGAACAATGTAGATAAAAACCATCTAGGAAAGTTCCTCTCCCCGAATAGGGCAATGCCCGTTAAGTTGCAAACTTTTATATAAAAAAAAACAAAAGAACAGAAAAAATAGTGTTCTTTGCTTTAAAAAAAAAAAAAAAAAATAATATATATATATATAATATATATATATATATTATATATTATATATATTATATATATATATATATATATATATATATATATATATATATATATATATATATATATATATATATATATATATATATATATATATATATATATTAGTTTTTCTGTGATTATTATCAGGAGGCCTAATATTAATATTATTTCAATGTTATCTTTCTCTGTGTGAAATATTCAGTGTTTATCAAGACTTGGATCCACGTAGACACGTTTTGACAATGGCTCGAAATCGTATTTTTTTTCGTTATCTTGGATTGGTGTTTGGAGTTGCTTGCGGAATTGTTGTTATTCTGCTTTCAGTTGCTGTTACAAGGACTCTCCTCCTCGAGGTACTGTAGTTTTCTATATATATATATATATATATATATATATATATATATATATATATATATATATATATATATATATATATATATATATATATATATATATATATATATATATATATATATATAAGTGTGCGCGTGCGTGCGTGCGTGTGTGTGTGTGTGTGTGTGTGTGTGTGTGTGTGTGTGTGTGTGTGTGTGTGTGTGTGTGTGTGATGACAAAATGCAAGGACATTTACTTTAGAAGGTGATTACATTCATATTTACGAAAATAAAGTTTTCCAAACAAATCATAAAATCTCTATTACGAACGTCAGATGTTATCGTAAAACGACTCTTTAGTGACCGTGGGTCCAGTCAGTGTGCATGTCTTTTAGAAGGGAAGATCGCTTGTGAAATTGTATTACAATTGCAATGGTACGTTATTTATTTATTTTGAGAAAAGATTTATATCGTATTCTTTAGTATGGAAAAGGGAATGAGGCCGCAAAGTTATACCAAGAGACGTACCTCAGTGACATTCATCCCCATCGTAAAACCTACACTATCCAGTGTAAAATGGACTGACCTGAACCTGTTCCCTGGGACCCTGGACGATCACACGTGGTCCGTTATTCTCCAAGAAGTTGCAAGGAACACCAGTTTAAACCTAGGAATATGGCTCATATTCATGATATTGGTCTTGAGTCAGAGCTGAAGGTATTTCACGACAAGTTGTATCAGTACCATTTGCAAAGTGTGCAGAGTCTTTTCTTGCTTTATCTATTCGAGAAAAATTTATGTCGCTTGGTCTAACATCAGTCCATTAATAATGAATTTGATTCTTCATCCCTTTTCACAGATGAAGTGACATTTTCTTTGGGATGCAATTGAAAATTAATAAAATAACCAAATATTAGAAAAGTAGAATCCACATAGATTTGAAAAAGTTTAGCGTCAACAACTTCTTGTTAAATATATAGACGGGTATTATTGGTAACTCTCGTATCTATCCGTATATTCCACTGTAGTACTTAAATCAAACTCTATAAACAGTTTCTAAGGTACCCCTCCCCACCACTCTCGAATATGTATCATTATCAGTACGAAGTAACGTGAACTATTCATAATGGGCACAATTTACATTGTTGTTCTGCGGTATCTGAATAACTCTTTCTCTATGAGATGGATTGGTAGAGAAAGATCTGTGTCATGGCTCGCACTTTCTTCCATCATTAATCCCTTAAATATTTATTTGTGAGGCATTCTAAAACCTTAATATATTCGTCTCTTTGCATCAGCGTGTGCTTAATGCTACATAAACCATTCTCACGAAGACAAGAACACTTACCAGAGTAAGCCAATCGATAATTCAACGTACGTGTCATTGTCTACATTGCTTCGCTTCACGTCTGGAAGCATTCTTATCATTTGCTATGATAATTACGGAGGTCAGAATATCATTTCGTCATTCTGGATTAACTTGCTTGCTTCACAACTATCATATTTTGACATCTGTCACTAAAACTTTATTTGTATTTATAGTTGACGGTACCACCTTCTGAAGCTTGCCTCTGTATGTCGTCAACATCGTTTATATATATATATATATATATATATATATATATATATATATATATATATATATATATATATATATATATATATATATATATATATATATATATATATATATATATATATATATATATATATATATATATATATATATATATATATATATATATATATATATATATTAGGAAACTGATGATTTTATAAAGATAGATTCTGCAAGTATAAATTTTAATGCCGAAGATTCAGAATTCGAAAAATATGTCGAAATTTTCGGCGAATCTCTTCGGTACGAAACGGTGTCGACAGAACCTGGAAAATACAACAGAGACGAACTTAGAAAGTTAATCAAATTTTTATCTCAAAGTAAGACAAAAATATTATTATTATTATTATTATTATTATTATTATTATTATTATTATTATTATTATTATTATTATTATTATTATTATTATTATTATTATTTTCATTATTATTATTATTATTTCAGGTTATTCTTTGGTGTTTAACCACTCCTTGGTCGAAGTTGAAGTTGTAAATGAATTTAGTTTGCTTCTAACTGTACATGTAAGTATAGTTAAATTTATGGTAGCGTAGAAACTTATTATTTGTAAAAGAAAGTTTTAATATATTAAGTGTTTTTCAGATTATGCCACCACAACTCTTCCCGCTTCCACCACTCCTCTATGACAATTCGAACTTTTTGAAAGTGTTTGAAAGTAAAAGTGTTGCAGGGATTGAGTTAGTTCTTTTTCAGACAATTATTATATTATTATTATTAATTATTATTATTATTATTATTATTATTATTATTATTATTATTATTATTATTATTATTATTATTATTATTACTATTATTTTTATTATAGGGATCAGATACAACTCTGAAACCATATTTATTGACTGCACATATGGATGTCGTGCCTGTGGACCCAGATCAATGGAGTCTTCCGCCATTTTTGGGGAAAGTGGTGGAAGACCCGGAAACTGGAGAACCAGTTATTTGGGGAAGAGGTGCACTTGATAATAAACCTGGAGTTATTGTAAGTTATTTTTTTAAATATTATGTTTGTAATAAAAAACTATATAAAACTTAATGTACCATAGTCTTAGAGTAAGATATGAACGGTTAATATTCACAAAGAATGCCGCAGTTGATGTGAGAAATCAGAACTCAGAAGGAGAAGCAGGAGGATTTTTGAAGGGAAGAAATATATAAATAACTTGTCAATAAAAAAGAAAACTATAAAACATCAATTTTAAAACACAATATGATTAAGGTATATCGTGGTTACAGAAGATAGAAGATTTATTGGTACGTGTGGTTATATTGCAAATACTGTTTTATGACAACTTAGTAATTGAGAATTGTTCTCGAACTCATGCATATGATGGAACACTTTTAATTTCCTTAAGACATTCACTTGGTTAACATATTTTTTTCAGGGCTATTCTTGAACCTCTATGTTTCAAGAAAAGAGCCATGCAAGTTTCAACTGCAGGGGATACCTACCGTTCAGAAAGTGTTTCAGAGCTCCCTCAACAGATTGTCAGGAAGTGAAGTAGTAGTATGAGTATCGTTATAGAAAGAGTTTGTCCGATGGTCAAGAACATTATTGGATGTTCAGGAGAAACATTCGTACTAATCTTAGGGACAAAAATTGGCTATGTTACTTATCATGGAAGGATTAAATCGCCCTTGACCAGAAAGAAAAATAATGAGAGAATTAAAATAGCGAAAGATTAATGTCCATAATTGAGATAGATGCCTAAGGGTATTAGGTTTGAACCCCAGTTTCTAAAATACTAAGGAAAATATGTTTCGAATATAACTTTTGTAAAACAAATGTATTATTATCAACAACAGTGATTGTGAATGAATTATCGTCCCAACAACCAGCATTGTTTGATGGAGTTGCTGTGTGGAAAATTACAAGAACCTGATGCTAAAGATGAATGACACCAAACAGGAAGCAACTTGAGAATATTCATTATTTGTGAAAATAATGTTTAAAATTTTTCTTCAATTGCACATTGCATGTTATTAAAAGTTTTATTTTTTTCAGGAGTGGTAACCACCTAAACTGCGCGAGCGCTTCAAATAAAATATAAAATATAAAATAAAATATAAAAATAAAAAAAAAAAAAAAATATAAAATATATATATATATATATATATATATATATATATATATATATATATATATATATATATATATATATATATATATATATATATATATATATATATATATATATATATATATATATATATATATATATATATATATATATATATATATATATATATATATATATATATATATATATATATATATAGGGCATATTATCGGCTTTGGATTTGCTCTTCAAAAAGAACTGGAAACCATTAAGAACTTTTTATGTTGGATTTGGACATGATGAATTATTATTATTATTAATTATTATTATTATTATTATTATTATTATTATTATTTTATTATTAGTAGTAGTATAGTAGTATATATATATATATATATATATATATATATATATATATATATATATATATATATATATATATATATATATATATATATATATATATATATATATATATATATATATATATATATATATTATATATATATATATATTATATATTATATTATATATATATTATTTTATTATATTATTATTATATTTATTAATTATTTTTTATTTTATTATATTATTTTATTTTATTATTTATTTTATTTTTATTTTTTTAATTTATTTATTATTATATTTTTATTATTATGATTATTATTATTATTTTTTTATTATTATTATTTTATTATTTATTATTATTTATTATTATTATTATTATTATATATTATTTTTATTTTTTATTATTATATTAATTATTATTATTTTTATTTTTATTTTTTTAATTTTTATTTTATTTTATTTTATTTATTATAATTATATTATTATTATTATTATTATTATTATTATATTATTATTATTATTATTATTATTATTATTATTATTATTATTATTATTATTGCGCTGGTACCTGTAGGACCGTAATGTAAGTGCCTTCCTTTGACGTTTAAGTCTATTTTAATTTCCAAGATGCATAAGAATACTTACTAATTGTTTTGTCTTTGAACTTTTAGGTAACAGGAAGAGATGGAGCAGGTCACATAGCAAAGACTTTGAGTGAGAGAAATGCTCAAATTGACTTTTTACTTGATGAAGGTTCGCCAATTTTGAGTGGTGTTATGCAAGGCGTTGATTCTCCTGTAGCTCTGTAAGTTACAATAAAGAGTTGCGAGTTTTTTTTGTTTTTTTTTTTTTTGTATGAAAACTTAAATCATATCCTATCATGTCAGGAAAATTGTAAAGGAAGTTTTTAGTATCTTTATGTAGTTTAATATTTGCAACGTTTCATTCCTGTACTTGGAGGCTTGCATATTGTAGGAATTCTTGCCAAAAGTTGTCTGTGATATTAAGTTTAAAGCTTCATGAAATTGGATTGAATCTTTATTTAAATTGTCATTGATTTTGTGTTTTTAGTATTGCAGTGACGGAAAAAGGCCGAATGGAGGTCCGGCTTACTGCAGAGGGCGTAGCAGGGCATTCTTCATTTCCACCGAAAAAACAGGCTGTCGAAATATTATCAAGAGCAATTACAAATTTGTACAAATATCCACAACCTTCAATGTTCGGATTAGGTCCGGAAGCAGATATGCTTAGATATTTAGCTCCGAGGGTAATTAAAATAAAATAATTTTTTTTAGCATTTAAAATTTTTAAAGTTAAATTTTTGTTTCATTTTTTGTAATCTGTGTAATTTATTCAATAGTTAATTTGTTACTTAGGTTACTCAAGTGCTAAACCTGGATACACTTCATTTTATATATTTTTTTATTATTTATAGGCAAAGTGGCCACATAAGCTACTTTTTAGTAATCTTTGGCTCTTTGGACCACTAATTTCATATGCCATGTCATTAAAAAGAGAAACGAATGCTATGATAAAGACAACAACAGCTGTAACCATTTTAAATGCAGGATACAAGGTTTGTAACTTAGTGAGAGAAAGACAACATTACTTTTAGGATTAAAATTAGTTGGCAAAACTTGATTAATCCATAAAACAAAATAATAATAAAAAAGAGTAAGTTATAATTGATACTTATAATAACCTTTAATATAAAAGTTGCTTTGAGGATAATATTTATCAATATATTTTCATCTTGTATCAAATCTTAGATGATTTCATTCAGGGTCAATGAAAAATTTTTGAATTTCGTGATTTCTAAAATATTTGGATGTGAAATTATTTTAAAAAATATGATTGGGTTCTGAATTTATTGAATTGAATGATTAATTAAGCAATATAGTAATATAGTTAGAGTTGATAAACGTTAATGTAAATAATTTTCAAGGTACTGTGTAGCTTTATATCAAACCAATGTATCTGAGAATTTAAAATGTGTTTTATTGGGAATGATTAAATTTCACACCCAAATTATTCTTCATACTGAATATATTTTGTTATAGTATGGCGAACTCTTGTAAAAGATTAAAAATGTGTGATAATGTTTTATTATTACTAATACTCTTATTCTAATAAACATTAATATTGACCTCCAACTTTACTTGCATTTTCCACCATAAAGAACATTCAAATCTAGGTAAATTCTTAATTAGAATATTTTTAATGTTATTGTTGCTAATTATATTTTATTTTTATTTTCTTGCAGAACAATGTCGTCCCAGCTGTAGCCACTGCTCACATTAACCACAGAGTTCATCCTTCTCAAAGTCTGGAAGATGTTTTGGCTCACGACGTTGCTGTAATAGGAGATTCTGAAGTCAAAGTATGAATGAAATAATTGGGGTAGAAATGTTTTTTGTTTAATTTTAGAATTGCTTCCTTTTTTTACTCTTTTTTTTACACATCACCACCACTCACTATTCGTTCTTTTAATGTGCCAATAAACTTCATGGACAGACAGTCTTTAAGTTATTGAAAGTTTAAGCAGTTATTATTATTATTATTATTATTATTATTATTATTATTATTATTATTA
>SEYY01017212.1:0-10000 GCA_009176605.1 Armadillidium nasatum
ATATATATATATATATTATTATATATATTATAATATATTATATATATATATATATATATATATATATATATATATATATATATTATATATATATAAATATATATATATATATATATTATAATATATATATATATATATATATATATATATATATAATATATATATATTAATATATATATATATATATATATATATATATATATATATATATATATATATCTATTTAAATTATCAACAACGAAGAATTAAAAACAAAAAGAAAGAGGCAATAGTTTCAGAGACTTCTTTTCTGTCTCCTTCATCAGCCCAGCAGTATGAGAAAAATGAGAGAAAACAAGAAAAGAGCAAAAACAGAAAAAACTAGCTGCAATTTAGAATTTGTCTTAAAAATTACGGTGGAATATTAAGATCCGACATTACGACAGCTCAACTCACCTCCAATAACACTGAATGACCTTTGGCAAGACCTGTTTGACCTATGGGACGCGATCCTTTTGGATGATATACGGAACATCATATCCAGCATTGAACAACGGAGGGAATTTATGGTACTGGGACACCACTAACACATCCTATCAACAACCCCTGTACCTGCAAGATCATGCCCGTTTTGATCCATACACCTATGTCCCTGTGTGTAGGTTTTGTAGGAATGTTCCCAAACCCTTTTGCACCAACATGTGTGTATATATTATGTCTTACGACATGCATGAAGATTATTAAACATATCGTGGTCTATATCCTGTACACTTTCATCCTTTTGCACAGTGATGCATAAAATTTTGCCGGGTAACATATATTAGGGATGTACCGAAGCTTCGCCTTTGATATGCTGAAATTTGGGAAAATGTTGAAGCTTCGACCGAAGCTGAATCTGCTCAAATAATCGATCGAAGCCGATTAATTAATTTATTGAATCAATCCTTCATGGTGTTTTCATTTTTTTTTTTTTGAAAAAAATGAAAAAAATCATAAAAATATGAAAACACCATGAAGGATTGAGTCAATAAAAAACAACCTTTAGATGAAAATGTTTCTCATCATTCTCCTAACTTTTCTGCAAGTTTTAAAAAAATTTGTCGTAGAAATTTTGAAGGGAGTGATCTAGAAGCTGAGGTGAGCTAACTTCCAAACCGTAGCCTTCTCAGAAATTTCTTCCTTAGTTTAATTAGGATTAGAATGTAAAGTTAAGGAGGATTAGATAGCATATAATTGAAAGAATCTTTTACAACAATACCATTTGTGATCCTAGACAGGGACTGATAAAGCCGGGAAAAGTTTTTCCGCCGTTCTTTCTTCAGACTCTAACTCTCAAGGTGGCGTGACGTGTTCTTGTGTCTCCTTATATAACATTGCATTATAATTTATCATTACAGTGGCGGCTCGTGTAAACTTGGCAAGGAGGGGCTGCAAGTTTATATATATATAATATATATATATATATATATATATATATATATATAATATATATATATATATATATATAGTGTGTGTGTGTGTGTGTGTAAAAATTTTTAACTATTTTATATATGTAATATAATATTATATATATATATATATATATATATATATATATAATATATATATATATATATATATATTATATATATATATATATAATATATATCCAAACGTACCTTACTTATTCTGGAAATATCGATATACTGGAAGCATCTTATATCAATGCAAATGTTTTGACATTCGTATTATTATTATTTAGCTTTCATTTCATTTTTATTATTATTATTATATTATTATTATTATTATTATTATTATTATTATTATTAATTATTATTATATTTATTAAAAAAAAAGCTTGCTATTATTATTATTAAAATGATTATTTTTCATTGAAACTGTATTTTAACCATTTCGCTCTCTATTGAAAACATCGCTAATACATGGTACTACATTTAATAGTTTTTATTCTATTCAAAGTCCAGAAACATCTCTCTGCTTCAGACGTTTCATCGGAGTTGTAATTGCTTTATATAAATGTTTTAAAGCATACTCATATTGCACCAAATTATAAAAATTTCACATTTTTTACATATTCTTATCTAAAATTTATCTTCAAAAATTGAAAAATTTATCAAAAAAAGATCTGCCAAACGTTTCAACATAAAAAACATTAATACGTATAAAAATATATATATATATATATATATATATATATATATATATATATATATATATATATATATATAATATATATATAATATATATATATATATATATATATATATATATATATATATATATATAGATATATATATATATTATATATATATATATATATATTATATATATATATATATATATATATATATATATATATATATATATATAATATATATATATATATATATATATATATATATATATATAATATTATATATATATATATATAATATATATATATATATATATATATATATATATATAATATATATATATATATATATATATATATATATATATATATATATATATATATATATATATATATATATATATATATATATATATATGAAGATAAAAAAAATTATCAACAACGGAGAATTAAAAACAAAAAGAAAGAGGCAATAGTTTCAGAGACTTCTTTTCTGTCTCCTTCATCAGCCCAGCAGTATGAGAAAAATGAGAGAAAACAAGCAAAGAGCAAAAACAGAAAAAACTAGCTGCAATTTAGAGAATTTTTGTCTTAAAAATATTACGGTGGAATTTTATTAAGATCCGACATTACGACAGCTCAACTCACCTCCAATAACACTGAATGACCTTTGGCAAGACCTGTTTGACCTATGGGACGCGATCCTTTTGGATGATATACGGAACATCATATCCAGCATTGAACAACGGAGGGAATTTATGGTACTGGGACACCACTAACACATCCTATCAACAACCCCTGTACCTGCAAGATCATGCCCGTTTTGATCCATACACCTATGTCCCTGTGTGTAGGTTTTGTAGGAATGTTCCCAAACCCTTTTGCACCAACATGTGTGTATATATTATGTCTTACGACATGCATGAAGATTATTAAACATATCGTGGTCTATATCCTGTACACTTTCATCCCTTTTGCACAGTGATGCGATAATTAATTTTGCCGGGTAACATATATATTAGGGATGTACCGAAGCTTCGCCTTTGATATGCTGAAATTTGGGAAAATGTTGAAGCTTCGACCGAAGCTGAATCTGCTCAAATAATCGATCGAAGCCGATTAATTAATTTATTGAATCAATCCTTCATGGTGTTTTCATCGTTTTTATGAATTTTTCCAAAAAAAATGAAAAAAAATCATAAAAACTATGAAAACACCATGAAGGATTGAGTCAATAAAAAACAACCTTTAGATGAAAATGTTTCTTCATCATTCTCCTAACTTTTCTGCAAGTTTTAAAAAAATTTGTCGTAGAAATTTTGAAGGGAGTGATCTAGAAGCTGAGGTGAGCTAACTTCCAAACCGTAGCCTTCTCAGAAATTTCTTCCTTAGTTTAATTAGGATTAGAATGTAAAGTTAAGGAGGATTAGATAGCATATAATTGAAAGAATCTTTTACAACAATACCATTTGTGATCCTAGACAGGGACTGATAAAGCCGGGAAAAGTTTTTCCGCCGTTCTTTCTTCAGACTCTAACTCTCAAGGTGGCGTGACGTGTTCTTGTGTCTCCTTATATAACATTGCATTATAATTTATCATTACAACCAGTGGCGGCTCGTGTAAACTTGGCAAGGAGGGGCTGCAAGTTTATATATATATATATATATATTATATATATATATATATATATATATATATATATATATATATATATATATATATATATATATATATATATATATATATATATATATTGTGTGTGTGTGTGTGTAAAATTTTAAACTATTTTATATATATATATATATATATATATATATATATATATATATATATATATATATATATATATATATATATATATATATATATATATATATATATATATATATATATATATATATATATATATATATATTCAAACGTACCTTACTTATTTTGGAAATATCGATATACTGGAACTATATATCAATGCAATGTTTTGACATTCGTATTATTATTATTTTTCATTTATTTAGGCCTATTATTATTATTATATTATTATATATTATTATTATTATTTATTATTATTATTATTATTAAATAAGATTAGTTCTTGGAAAGCTTGCTATTATTATTATTTAAAAATATGATTACTCTTTCATTGAAATCTGGTATTTTAAACCATTTCGCTCTCTATTGAAAACATCGCTAATACATGGTACTACATTTAATAGTTTTTATTCTATTCAAAGTCGAGAAACATCTCTCTGCTTCAGACGTTGTCATCGGAGTTGTAATTGCTTTCATATAAATAATGTTTTATAAGCATACTGTCATATTACACCAAATTATATAAATTTCACATTTTTTTACACTATTCTTACTCAATCGCTAAATTTATCTTCCTTCAAAATTGGAAAATTTATCTCATAAAAACAGATCTGCCAAACGTACGTCTTTCAACATAAAAAAACAATTATTACGTACGTATTAAAATTATTATAAGATTTTTTTTTATTCCCAATTATTCTTACTTAAAATTCTGCAAGGATTACAAAAATGTTAGCCTTTTTAATGTACTTTAAATAGTTTTTGTAATATTTAAGTATGTAGAAGTGCATCTGGCATAATGTTATATATATATATATATATATATATATATATATATATATATATATATATATATATATATATATATATATATATATATATATATATATATATATATATATATATATATATATATATATATATATATATATATATATATATATATATATATATATATATATATATATATATATATATATATCGAACAAGAAAAAAAAAAAAAACATAAAACTTGTAATTTTTCTTCCACAATTAAAAAAACACCCTCCGTCGAGATGAGACTTTAAACAACTGTCGTAAGTTGCTACATCTTACCGTGGTTGCTATATGTCTTATTAGGGCTTGAAATTTTACAGCCCATTTTTTAAATAATGGCAATGCTTGAAAAATAATATCGTACCCAAAAATTTGAAGATGCCAAATGCATTTACTTCTTATTTTCTTTAATGATTTATACTTTTTATGTATTAAGTTGTTAAAAAATGAATTTAAATCACTTTTCTCTGACAAAAATTTCATATTTATATCAACATCCTACGCCTGGTATTTTTAATTTGGAGGGGCTGCAGCCCCGGAGCCCATAATGACGAGCCGCCACTGATTACAACATTTATTAATATATCATAAAGTGAAACCATGAACTTTGAATAACTTTTATAGGTGCCTCTTAAACAAAGTAAAAATATATTAAACAGGGACCATCCTGTTTATTTATCATCCGGGTCCAACCAAGAGGCCCTATATATATATATATATATATATATATATATATATATATATATATATATATATATATATATATATATATATATATATATATATATATATATATATATATATTATGAACAAAAAGCAGAGGCCTACCGATTTCCACAAGAGTTAGAAATACCTAAAATCTGGTCGTTAATGGTCGACATGTCCCAATAAAAATGTGCAAGTCAAAGGAAGTTGGAAAACAGATAAAGGGAGTGTGTTCCAGACTTTACCGATAGAGTACTTGTAAGATTGAGCCTAGCGGTTAGGTCTGGGGTCAGAGAGTTAGACATAGAAAGGATGAGACTATGCAGAAGGTCGTGTCACACAAGCCCTCCTTACTGGACGAGGTATGCGACGTGAGAGTTCAGAAAAGCAGTGTTTGTTATAATATATATATATATATATATATATATATATATATATATATATATATATATATATATATATATATATAATCTTCATCCCCCAGGAAGGACTGCCGTCCTGTCAGTTGGATCTTTCGAGGAAGATCCTAGGGTTTCACGGGCCGACGGCGTACCGCTGGCTGGGCCAGGCCTATCGCGGATGCCGGAGATTATATATATATATATATATATATATATATATATATATATATATATATATAATATATATATATATATATATATATATATATATATATATACATATAAGTGCATGCACTTCGCATGCTATGAAAAGCTACACCAAAATATTTACACTCCCTTAAAAAGACACTTGCAATGCAGGTGAACTAAAAAACTACGTCTCCGGTTTTTCATTGTAACGTTATTTATTGGCTTTGAACAATCCAATAATTTGGCAACTTCAAAATATACTGATCGGAGCATTAAATTATTCAAGCGATGTAGTTTTTGAGAAAAATTCAATAGTAAATTATTTGCCTGACCTTCAACCTTAGAAAACTACTTTCGACGGAGACTGCAACTGACATAGCAAAAATCTTCAGGCAATAGAAACGTTTGGAAGCAAATGCAAATTATATATATATATATATATATATATATATATATATATATATATATATATATATATATATATATATATATATATATATATATATATATATATACTATATAGGTTATATATAAATAATTTGTTATAATCAAATTACAAAACAACATTAGGTCAATCCACAATTCAACAGGGTCGAAATTAGAACCAGAACAATCAGCAGGTATAGTATTTTTTATCACTGTAAGCCTACATGTTTCCTTACATTCATTGAATTACTTTCTACACAACAGTAGAGATACCCAAAATGCTTTTCACAGTTTTCATTTTATCAAATTGTTCATTTAATGACTTCAAGGCTTGATCCAATAAAACAGGGATTCTCAATCTGGGGTGTGCGCCCCCATTGGGAAGAAAGCTAAGCTATACGTATATATATATATATATATATATATATATATATATATATATATATATATATATATATATATATATATATATATATATATATATATATATATATATATATATGCTGCAAAATATTTCTCTCCTCTAATCCCAAACTTAATTCATATTGGAAAATACTATCATATTTTTATTTTATTTTATTAGTTCTATATTTTTATTGGCTTTTTAACTTTTTTTTTTTCTTTTTTTTTTTTTTTTACTTCTAAATTTTATTGTCCGTTTTTTTCTTTAAGAAAGACACTTTTATTATTAAAATATGCAATTTTATAAACACACACACACACACACACACACATATATATATATATATATATATATATATATATATATATATATATATATATTATATATATATATATATATATATATATATATATATACAGGTCTACGTGTGAATGTATGTGTATTCTTCTACATCATTTAGAGGCAACTATGAGATCAACCTTGGAGGATCTAACATCTGATTTTTCCCCAATTATAACTGAAGCCGTAGAAAAGGGTCTGTTTGCAATGCCTCATAAGCTCAATTTCGTCTATAAACTCAATAAAACCTTACACATCTACATCAACTCTGAAAACATATAATTCCTGCCTTTCCTTTTTTTTAACTAGACATGGTATACTTTTTTCACGTGATTATTCTTGGAAGAATCAAATTACTGAAAGCACAAAACAAGCTTCTATGAGTTAAGGTTTTATAGCAATCTTCAGAATTAAAATTAAAATTATATATATACTGAATATATAATTAACCATAGTTTCTGATTCTGTATAAGTTGTTCATCTTTAATTAAAGTATACATTGTATATTATTCATGATTCAACTTATACGGCTCTATTGGAAAGGTAAAGCGAAAGCATTTCCAATTACTAAATCGATTGATCTCGCTAACTCTGTAATATTTTTCTGCCTTCGAAATATTGCATCCCTCTATCTGTAATACCGCAATTACAACAGACACACTTCTTCGGACTTTTCAATTGCATATCTCCTCCACTGAGGGGAGCATTACATTAATCTACACATTCATTCTTTTTCTGACCAATTCTTTGATCTCAGACAAAACTGCTATGCTCATTCTCATTTGTGCACTTTTGATGAGGTTTGGAACATATTCCCTTCTACTATTTTCTACCCTTCCTATGAATTACCCCCCACCCGGTTTCCATTTTGACTTTTATCACTAAATCCTTCATAAAATCAATAATTATAATTTTTAAGAAAATTTTTTAAACTTTTGGAAACATATGAATCTAAAGAATATAAGATATCGATAATCGGTGTTGTTTAAGATGGTTTGGCTCTTTGCCAAAGTCATCGGAAATTTTGAAATTTTCATTTTTTGATAATTTTTGACTTCAAGTGAATGTTATGTGAACTACACATATTTTGGGAATCAGACTTCATAAATATATTCCACTAACTGTCTCTAATTCACATAAATTTTGAAAAAAAATCTGGTGTGGTTTATTTTTTGCAATTTTTTTCCTTTTGAAAAGTTCGATTTCAAAAAATTCACGGGTACAAAAACTCTTATTCAAACATTTCATATTTGAGTGGTCATATCTCAGTAACCATTTAGAATCATAGAAAACTAATTATAAATTTGGAATCAGGAGAAAATTTTCTATAAAATTAGTGAATTTGTATTCAAAAATATTTTAAAATGCTTGTAGGCATTAAATGCCCCCAGATTCAAGGTCATTCGACAGGTGGCATTTTAAGTCTTTTTTATGAGGAACCATTTGGATTTATGAAAAACTATTTACAGATTTGGAATCAACAAAGAGTTTACTAAAAAATTGTAGAAGAAAGCTGATGGGGGAAATTTTTATCCCCCCCCCCTCCAAAAAAAAAAACAGTTGGCATTCCTCAATTTTAAATTAACCATAAATTATCAATGAAAGCATTTTCCCCACGGTTCTTGATCATCCGACAACTAGCCCTTTTAACCAAAGGTAAAGAATGTTTGATATCTTACCTAGCAGCTGATGATATTCTCGGAATTATTAAAAGGATAAACCCCTGACTCAAAGCTCCACCAGCATATGTTGTTCGAAGGGCTGGTGTAAATGGTTCCAGGAATAGGGGGTTTTAAGATTAATATTTTAAGTAGACGCGAAAGAATGTTCTTTTGCTTATGTTAGCAATATTTTAGTGATGAATGAGGAGGGATAGGGGGATAAGGTGCTGAAGATTTATATTTAGTGCCCGCTTCAATCTGATCCCAGTTTCAGCATTTTAAACTACTAGACTCCGGTTCTATTTCAAAATACTCGATTCCCAACCCCCTTCATTTAAATTTATATATATATATATATATATATATATATATATATATATATATATAATATATATATAAATATATATATATATATATATATATATATATATATATATATATATATACGTAAATTTAAATGAAGGGGGTTGGGAATCGAGTATTTTGAAATAGAACCGGAGTCTAGTAGTTTAAAATGCTGAAACTGGGATCAGATTGAAGCGGGCACTAAATATAAATCTTCAGCACCTTATCCCCCTATCCCTCCTCATTCATCACTAGAATACTGTTAGAATATATATATATATATATATATATATATATATATATATATATATATATATATATATATATATATATATATATATATATATATATATATATATATATATATATATATATATATATATATATATATATATATATATATATATATATATATATATATATATAATAATTTTTAAAGAGTAGACATCTCACGAGCATTGCCCTATTCGAGGAGAGGAACTTTTCTCTAGGTAGTATATACCTAGGATCCCCAAGTGGGATCGAAAAGCGCCATCAAGCACATGAATCGATCACTCTACCGTTTGAGCCACGGGAGAAGGTATATATATATATATATATATATATATATATATATATATATATATATATATATATATATATATATATATATATATATATATATATATATATATATATATAGGTAAATGAGCTTCAAGGCAGGAAGCTAAATTTCTTGCGAAAGTATTATAATACTTTTAAGAAAGATGTAAATTAGTTTTTAACGAGCTCTTTATTCTAAAGACTGATGCT
>SEYY01017212.1:12500-20692 GCA_009176605.1 Armadillidium nasatum
AAAATTCGTAACAATAATAGTAATAAAAAAATTTGATTTTGAGTTAGTGGTCAAATAAGTGGTTAGGTCGGGGACTTTCTTTAATATTTTGTTAGCAAGTGATTTTTGACATTTTTACGAAACGTGGGAAGTGATGTTAATTTTTATGTTTTTTGGAAGATCATTCCATTTTTCAGTGTCATTGAATGGTATAGTTCTTCGAAATTTAGTTAGTGTGTAATTGTTTTTATGATGAGTTTATGCTGTGCAAATTTGGTCTTCTTACATTTTGGTTATGAATTATTAAAATTTGTCAGTAATTCATTTGATATTCCGTTTATGACTTTGAAAATTGGGTATTTCTTTAAAGTGTGTTATTCTTTATAAAATAAGAACTATAGGTTCAGTCTTTTAACTTTATTTTCCCTGTCTTTTCTATTATTTTGTACTGCTTTAATGAAAACGGTTAATTTTTAAAAATATTAAAAAAAAAATTTTTGTTATTAGTTTTAAGATTTTATAATATTTAGCTCGTGAAAGACAGTTAAATTTTTAAGCATAATGTCATAAGAATTGATATGAAGATTCGATATCAAGCTGAACAGTTAGTAATTAAATTTTAATAGTAATTAAATAAATTGCTCTTTTCTTGTACCCTATCTTTAATTTAACTACAGCTTATAGGTAGGACTTCCGTATAGAACACGTATACAACCTTTTCTCTCTAATTTAATACATAATTTAACTATAAATTACATCTCAAGTATTTCCAAATGCAATACTCTCAATTCCTAGTTTTCCCTACACCTATTTTAAATAAATATTATACAATTTTACAGTGCTTTCCAATAGACTATCTTAGTATCTCTTCTATCCGATATTAAAATATATTTTATTGCTTGTGTGTGGTACTTCCCTACAGATAACATTTACATTCTCTTCTATCCTATACTTAATTAAATAACTCATTATTCTTTAAGTAGAGTAAAGTGTTCTTTAAGAATATGTTTCCTTCATCCTATTTCTAATACCTAATTGAATTACATATTCCATGTCACTTAAAGTTTCGTCACTTATCTTTAACAAAAATAAAATTGGAAATATTTTCTTACAATTTTCTTTTCTTTTTCCATAATGGATCTGCAAACAGATGCCGATGACAGGTAACCTTGAGGAGGTCTTCTCAGCACACAAAACGAAGAACAATATCAATAGAAAAAAGTCTGCTCGAGTCCGATTTATTCCATATCAAATTGAATTTATTTGTTTGGAATCATATATATATATATATATATATATATATATATATATATATATATATATATATATATATATATATATATATATATATATATATATATATACTGTCGAAAATAGGAAGTCAAACAATTCACCAGTAAAGAACAAAACTATGTATTTCAAAGGCATTCATGCTACGACATTCAGCGCATAATAGTGTGCAATTCAAAACAATTAGAAGTGGAGAGAAATTAGAAGAAGGAAGAATGTTTATGGCCAAATAGCTGAAGCATATCAAGGTAGATAGTACCAGCTACAGACGTCCTATACATACAAAAATAAAAATATTTTCACTTCTAGAGCGTTTTAAACATGGTAAACGTAAAAAAATGTCCGATTTCACTGCAATACACACACACACACACACACACACACACACACACACACACACTATATATATATATATATGATTCGGCTGCCGTCGAGAGAGGATGTGCTTGGAAGCAGATGGGAAGAAGAAAAGATAGGAACATCACAAGAAACTCAGAAGAGATGACAGGAGGAGAGGAGAAGAGAAGAAAAGAGAAAAGAAGAGATCAGAGGAGAGGAGAAGAGAAGAAAAGAGAAGAGAGGAAAAGAGAAGGCTACTGAATAGGAAACTTCAAGATCTTCTCCCTGAAGTTGCAGAGTTTGTGGAGTTTTGCGAGAAGAATGATATTGACCAAAGGCAAAATAAAAAATTTTTATATTTCGTTATAATATTTCAGTATTTTTTAAATAGTAAATTAAAAGAAATTTAAAAATAAAAATTGTGAAGCAACATATATTTCGGTGCAAAGTACTTTCGACAATTAATGGAAAATTAAATATTTAAAAGAAAAAAGGAATTGAGTTAGAAGTAACCTCTGGTCAATAATGAATGATTATTTCGTCGCAGTCGAGTCAGATGAAGATTAGCTCTTTGCATGGTTTTAAGGACTGGGAACCCTTTCAACCAGGTTTTATTCCCTTGTACGATTGCAGGAATGTCAAATTTCTGCAATTGACTCTACCCTGCATCATGCGGTAAATGGAGTATTGTATAAAAAAAAAAAAAAAAAAAAAAATATATATATATATATATATATATATATATATATATATATATATATATATATATATATATATATATATATATATATATATATATATATATATATATATATATATATATATATATATATATATATATATATATATATATATATATATATATATATATATATATATATATATATATATATATATATATATATATATATATATATATATATATATATATATATATATATATATATATATATATATATATATATATATATATATATATATATATTATATATATATATATATATATATATATATATATATATATATATATATATATATATATATATATATATATATATATATATATATATATATATATATATATATATATATATATATATATATATATATTATATATATATATATATATATATATATATATATATATATATATATATATATATATATATATATATATATATATATATATATATATATATATATATATATATATATATATATATATATATATATATATATATATATATATATATATATATATATATATATTTATATATATATATATATATATATATAATATTATATATATATATATATATATATATAGTATATATATATATATAGGAAGACGTAGCGCCGTCCGAAGCGATGGAAGTACCCCCCATTGCGCATAACCCACGGAGTGATAGGATGGGCTAGACCATTCCGTTTCACTCCGTTGCCCTTTGGTTCGTTCCTTTTCGCGTTTCTCCTTCTCAGGGGGTCTCTAGTGTACCTCCGCCCCACTCTGGAGTGTCTATGCTCCTACTACCTCTCCACCCCAATTCTTCACAGGTTCCCACATTTTACAAGCGCTTATTCTTACATTACCTTTATAATAACAAATCAAAATGGCGAAACCTACAGCTGCCTCGGAGATGCTGCGAGGGGCGGCATCCAAAGAATGCCCTTCAACCTCCACCCCACACTCCATCATCACCTGGGAGTTGGCGGCCTCCGATAATGGAGATGGTGCCGCCACGACCCTGCGTCCGGCTTGCCCCGGTGCACGGTCTTCTTTCTTCATTAATTTCTGCAACATTCGCGGTCTCTTTTCTAATTTCCCCTTTGTCGAACACCATCTCTCTTCTTCTAAACCTCATCTCCTGTTTCTAACCGAAACTCAGTTGCTTGAGTGTGCTGACAGCAAACCTTATTCTGTTACCTCCTACTGTCTCTATCCTCAATTTTCAGCCAAAGGCGGTTGTTGCTCATATGTGCGCAACGATGTTATTTGCTATCGTATCTCTAATTTGGAGTCTCCTGAATTTTCTACCTTATGGCTTAAGCTCTCTTGCAATTCTACTATTAAATTTATTTGTTCTGTTTATTTATCTCCTAATTCCACTGACTATAAAAAATTCTTCGACTATTTAAACTCCAAAATAGAGCACATTCCATCTTCTTCTCCTTTCTCTGAAATCATCATTTTAGGTGATTTCAATGTTCACCATCGCCAATGGCTTTCATCTAGTTCTCATGATACAGCCGGTGAACTCGCCTTCAACTTTTCTATCCAGAACAACCTTGAGCAGTTGGTGCAACTCCCTACCCGTATCTCTGATCGCCTTGGTGATGAACCCAACATACTTGATCTTTTCCTTACTTCTAATCCTTCTTCTTATACTGTTAAACTCTTTCCTCCTCTGGGTTCATCCGATCACCTTCTTATCTCCGTATCTTGTTCTGTCTCTTCAAGTCTTCCGCAAGAACGACCCCCGCCTTCGGCGAGGAGACGTTTGTTTCACTTCGGTGCTGCTAGCTGGTCTGACTTGCCGTTGTACTTCTCTGATTTCCCATAGAATGATTATTGCTTTCGTGGGAGGGATCCCTCGGAGTGTGCTGAGCGCATAACTGAGGTGATTCTCTCTGGCATGGAGGCGTACATTCCATATTCTTTCCCTTCTACTAAACATAACAAACCTTGGTTTAACTCTACTTGTTCTCGTGCTATCCGCCGCAGGGACGCTGCCTTCAGAGATTACCGTCGTTTTCAAACTCCAGAAACTCATGCAACTTATATTTCATTCCGGAATCGTGCAAAATCTATCCTTCGTAACACCAAAAACTCTTTTCTCTGTAAAAAATGCAATAATCTTTCTGGTTAATCTTCCTCACGCTCTTTCTGGCATTTTGCAAAAAATGTCAACTCTAACTTTGCTTCTTCCTCTTTCCCTCCTTTAGTATCTTCCGACTGCGCAACTGCCGTTTTACCTTCTTCTAAAGCTGAACCCTTCGCTCAAACTTTTGCCTCTAATTCTACCTTAGACGATTCCGAAGCTATTCCTCCCCCTTCAACCCCCTCCAACTGATTTATGCCTAAAATTATAATTTCTTCTAAAGAATTATTTCTGCTCTCTCTGAGCTTAATACTAAGAAGGCGTACGATCCTGATGGTATTCCTCCTGTGGTTCTCAAAACTTGTGCTTCCGAGCTTGCACCCTTCCTTGGTAAACTATTTCGTCTTTGCCTTTCTACTTCGACCTTCCCTTCCCTTTGACCTCCGTTCTCTCTAAAATTTTCGAATCTATCCTTAACAGCAAGATTTGGAAACATCTCAATTCTTCTAATCTTATCTCTGATCGCCAGTATGGTTTTCGTAAAGAACGTTCTACTGGTGATCTTCTTTCCCTACTTTCTGACTCTTGGTCTTCCGCTCTCTGGGGTTTCGGTGAGTCTTTCGCTGTGGCACTAGACATATCGAAAGCCTTCGATAGAGTCTGGCACAAAGCTTTGATTTCCAAACTTCCCTCTTTCGGAATCTATCCTTCTCTCTGTGACCTCCTCTCTAATTTCCATTCCGGCCGTTCTATAGCAGCTGTTGTAGACGGCCACCGTTCATCCTATAAATCTATAAACAGTGGTGTTCCTCAAGGATCTGTCATATCCCCAACTCTTTTTCTAATTTTCATCAATGATCTTCTCTCTATTACTTCATCTCCTATACATTCCTATGCCGATGACTCCACCCTTCATTATTCCTTTCAATTTGAAAGACGTCCGTCCCAGCACCAGTTGATAGATTCAAGAAGGATGGACTTGGAGCAACTGACCTCTGATCTTTCTCGTATTTCAAATTGGGGCAGAGAAAACATGGTCGTTTTCAATGCCTCAAAAACTCAATTCCTCCATCTTTATACTCGACACAATCTACCACACAACTATGACATCTTCTTCGAAAATACTCAACTCAAACCTTCATCTATTCTCAATATTCTCGGTGTTTCTTTTTCTCGTGATCTTTCTTGGAAAGATCACATTACTTCTCTCTCTAAACAAGCTTCTAAGAGGTTGGGTGTTCTGAGGCGCCTTCGTAATTATTTTACGCCACCCCAGTTGCTTGTTCTGTATAGGGGTGTTGTTCGCCCCTGTATGGAGTACGCCTCGCATATCTGGGGTGGTTCCACACATAGAGCTCTCCTTGAGAAGGTGGAGTCTAGGGCTTTTCGTCTTATCAAGTCTCCCGCTCTTACTAACTCTCTCCAATCTCTTTCTGCCCGTCGAATTGTTGCGTCACTTTCTCTATACTATCGCTATTACAACGGACATTGCTCTTCTGAACTCTCACGTCGCATACCTCCTCCGTTGAGAAGGGCCCGTGCAACACGACTTTCTACACAGTCTCATCCTTTCTCTGTCCAACTCTCCGGCCCCAGACTTAACCGCTATGTTCACTCTTACATGTACTCTACTGGTAAAGTCTGGAACACACTCCCTTCATCTGTTTTCCCAACTTCCTTTGAATTGTACATTTTCAAACGCCGTGTATCATGTCACGTTGGCCATTAGCGACCCGATTTCGAATACTCCCCAACTCTGGTGGATTATGGTAGGCCTTTGGCCTTTGCCCACCAGAGGAAACATAAAATATATATATATATATATATATATATATATATATATATATATAATATATATATATATATATATATATATATATATATATATATATATATATATATATATATATACCTTTTTAAATTTTTAATTGAAACTCATTTACATATTAAATGTGTACGTGTGTGAAAAATTTAAACTTTGTTAAATAAATAAATTTTATTTATTATGCGAATTTACCTTGAAAATAAGCAAACAATTCTAAATGAACAAAATAATATTTCCCACAACAGATATTCACATGCATCGGAAAATAAGTTTTTGCGGTTTAAATAAATATAATAATAAATAAAAATAAATATATATATATATATATATATATATATATATATATATATATATATATATATATATATATATATATATATATATATATATATATATATATATATATATATATATATATATATATATATATATATATATATATATATATATATATATATATATATATATATATATATATATATATATATATATATATATATATATATATATATATATATATATATATATATATATATATATATATTACTATATATATATATTATATAACTTTCCCTTTTCTTTACCTATTGTTTCTTTTTTTTCCTTCTTCTGTCTTATCGGTTAATTTTTGGCTCAGTGTTGGTCATATCGATATCTTTCGATAGAGTCTGGGATAAAGCTTTGATTTTTACACTTCCCTATTTGGATGTCTTTTTTTAAAATTTTCATCCGACTGTTCTATAGTAGCTGTTGTAAACGGTCATAGTTCATTCATTAAATGAACAGTAGTTGTCCACAGGGTTCTATCCTATCATTCTTTCTTCTATATATCCTTCATTACTCCTTTCATTTTGAAAGACGTCCTGTCAAACTTTGAATAACTCATGCCAGGATGGTAACCTTGAAGAAACTAACCTCTGATCTTTCACAAATTTCTAATTGGGGCTCGTAAAATAAGGTTGTTTTTAATACTGAAAATAAAATCACTGGTTCGATCTTCATTTTACAAAATCTCCAAACGACTGTAAATCTTCGTTCGTCTCTCCTTCCTTTTTTTCACTATCTTTCATGAAAGAATGACGTACTTTATCTTACGAAGTAATCTTCGAAGATGTTGGGAGTAGTAAGGGGCCTTCAAATTTTCTTTACACCTGAAATTTTATTTCAATTCTTACAAAATCTCTCCAACCTCTTTCTGCTTCACTCCCTATACACTATCAATATCACAATGGATATTGTTCTTTTGAATCTCAAGAAATACAATCTTCTCTCAGTTTTACATGAATTCAACTCTCAATGTCTGGAACACATTCCTTTATAATCTCCTCAGTTTCCATTAACCTGCACATACTGAAAAGCTATGTATACGGACATATCAGCGTTTAATTTGGCCAAGGCTTTTGGCATTTCCCCAACTCTGGTGAAATTTGATAGACCTCTGGTTTCTACCTACCAGAGTATATATATATATATATATATATATATATATATATATATATATATATTATATATATATATAATATATATATATATATATATATATATAGAGTTGAAAATCGACGAGAGGATCGGATGATGTGAGGAGAATTAAAAGCAAGGACGACAGGACTAGTCACCCGGCCTTTTGATAACTCTGCCAACGGCTTGTAACAACTTCAGAACCAGCATTGGAAACCATAGCTCAGAGAAGCATAATCTTTAGGAGAACTCTAGGAGAGAGTGCTTAGAGGTTAATTGGGAAACGATGCTGGTCCTACTGAAAGAGTGCAAACCCTACCTGAGAGTTTGGAAAAAAATCATGGACGGGCATTGAGACCAATGAGTCGCAAAACATGATCTTTTAGAAGGCTCTGTGAGAACTTTTAAGAGCAGATGGGGAAATATGCTGGTTCCACTGACAGAGTGAAAACTCTTTCTGGGAGAGGATATATATATATATA
>SEYY01017213.1:0-14740 GCA_009176605.1 Armadillidium nasatum
GAAAGTGGGAGGGAAAGGGAGGGGGTGGGGATAGTACGGGTGGAGAGGTTAGAAGATGAGGAGAAGAGAGGTGAATACAAGAGGGATAAGGGAGAAATGGGAGGAGGTTGGGGGAGTGAGGTGGAGGGGGTGGAGGAGGAGCGGAGTAAACTGAGGGGGGGTTGGTGGATGCTGCGAGAAGTGTATGTAGGGTGAAAAATAGGTTATGGTAGAAGAAAGGGGAGTGAGTGCTAGAATGAAGAGTTGGATAATATGATTAAAAGGAAAAAGGAAGCTTTCTGGAAGTATTTAAGTACTAGGGAGGGTAGGGATTTGGAAGAGTATAAGGAGAGGTGTAGGGAGGTGAAGAGAGCGAAAAGGTGAGTGGGAGAGGAGTGGTGTAGAAAGTTGGCAGATGTTTTGGAAAGAAGTAAATAAAGCGAGGAAAGGGAAAGAGGAAGGGGTAGAAGGAGTGAGGGGGGAAGATTGAGATGTGGTGCAAGGAGAGAGGGAGGTAGGGGAGAGATGGAAGAGACACTTTAGTGATTTGTTGACTGGGGTAGGAGGCGAGGGAGCAGTGGAGAATAATGAGGGGATGTTGTTAGAAGAAGATGGGAGTATTAGTAGAGAGGAAGTAAAAGTAGCTGTGGGAAATGTGAAGATGAAAAAGTCGGCAGGAATGGATGGTATATATGGGGAGATGATAAGAGTGGGAGCGGGAGTGATAGTTGACTGGTTGGAGAGAATGTTTAATGTGTGTTGGGGAGAGGGGAAAGGGCCTCAGGAGTGGTAAGATGATTGTATAGTACCGATATATAAAGGGAAGGGGAATAAGATGGTGTGTAAGAATTATAGGGGGATAAGCTTGTTGAGTGTAGTAGGAAAAATTTATGGGAGAGTTTTAGTATCGAAAGTGAAAGAACTGACAAGAGAGAGAGAGAGAGAGTGGGGGAGGAACAGGGAGGTTTTAGAGAAGGTAGGGGATGTGTGGATCAGGTGTTTACACTGAGAATGATTGGTGAGAAATTGCGTGAAAAAGATAGAGTGGGGTATGGATGCTTTATGGATTTGGAAAAGGCATGTGATAGAGTTTGTAGGAGGAAATTGATTGAGGTTCTAAGGAAAGGGGAGTGAGAGGTAGATTATTGAATGGAATTAAATCATTTTATGAGGTCTGTAGAGCGACGGGTGAGGGTGAGGAGGGAACTGACTGATGGTTTAACGTGGGAATTGGACTGAGGCAGGGGTGTGTTATGTCTCCGTGGTTGTTTAATGTGTTAATGGATGGTGTTGTTAGGGGATAGAGGGGGAAGGGAAGGGTATTAGGTTGAGAAATTGAGAGGGGAATGGGAGGTAAATGTCTTGTTGTTGCGGATGATGCGGTGTTAGTTGAGGAATTTGGGGAGAAACTGAGAATGTTGGTGAAAGAGTTTGTGAGGAAATGTGGGTCTAAGGGATTAAGGGTAAACTCATCAAAGAGTAAAGTGATGAGGTAGGGATGAGGCAATAAGAGATGAAAATTCAACTTGGAGATGAAAATTCTGCTTTACATAGGCATCGGATATCTAATAATCATAGAATTGGACTGGAAGAGATGAAATTGCTAATAAAAGAAGATAATGTAAATAAAAGACAGTTTGTAGAATCCTTTTTAATTAAAAATGTAAATAATTTTAATGTTCATAATAATAATGTTTTATTAGCTGATTTTACGAATCATTTTGTTAAAAAAATTTCAAAATTTTCAAGTTTTCTTAAAGGTCTTAACAATTTTATTTAAACTACCAACTAATTATTTTTATGCCTTTCTTTGTTTTAAAAAAAAATATTTTTAATAAACTATAGCCTGAAAGAGGAAGGGTGGCTATCCCTTCGAAAGCCTTGCTCCAATTTTAATTAAGTTTTGTTTTAATTTCCTGTGGGGTCTTTTACTGTCTAAAATTTTACACGTTTATAGTGTTACATATATATATATATATATATATATATATATATATATATATATATATATATATATATATATATATATATATATATATATATATATATATATATATATATATATATATATGTATATATATATTAAATTTACGCTTTAGAAAAAGGCTGAACTTTTTTTCTTACCTGTGATTGTGGAATGAAAGGAACTCCTCCACTTGCAATACATTCTTCATAAGAAGATCTATAACTTTGGGATATAATTATCATGAAGTTTTTCATTGAGAGCTCAGGTCTTGTAGCTTCTTAAGATTCAGAATAATATACATATATATAAATATATATATATATATATATATATATATATATATATATATATATATATATATATATATATATATATATATATATATATATATATATGTGTGTGTGTGTATATATATATATATTAGTTGCTTAAGGTGTTTTTTTCTTGTTTTAGCTTCCCGTTTTAGCTTGTTTACAGTTAGCATTTGAACGTTCATGTGTTTGCGTGTGTGTGAGTGTTTCTGTGGAGGTGGTGTGTTTGAGCTTCTTTGAATGACAAGATCGAGAGGATGTAGGGGTGGTTGTAGACAGTGTTTTCTATTGACTTTGCCAACGTCATTGGCTTCGTGCTTATGTCGAATCTGTAGAATATTACCGCTCTAATTCTCATACTAGCCTTTTGTTTCTGTCTGAGACCAAGTTAGACAGATATCCTTTCACTAAGAACATCAATGTCTCTAACTACAAATTTATTCAGAATTTCCGACTAAATAGTAGAGTCTGTGCCTATACTAACATTATTTCTCCTGTGATACGTCTCGTAATTTTTCAATCTCTCAATTTCGATGTTTTATGGCTTAAAATCTTTCTTTCTACTACTACAATTATCTTGTGTTTCTGATACTGCTCCTCTAATGGAACAGATTTTCTGTTCTTTTCGATATCTTACTACTTCTCACGAGAATATTACTTCTGCTTTTACAATGCTGAAATCCTGTATTTAAGAGATCTCAACAAACGCTACACTACACTAAGGGCTCGGATTCCTCTTATACTGATACAGGTGGGAAGGAGGCAAAATCATTCAGCATTCTCAGCATCTAGAGCAGTTGATTTGTGAGCTCACACACATTCCAGATTTTTCTAAAAGTCATTGAACATACTTGATTTATGCTTTACCACTATTAGTTCTAGATACAAATACACCATTTTCCCTAATATTATTAGCTCAGACCATAATCTTATAGCTCTTAATTATGATGTTTTCTCTCCAACAGCTCCAGCATGCCCTAAACGTACTTTCTGCTTTCTGGCACTTTAATCAGGTTAACTGGTGGGCAATGTTTCGCATCTTTGGTAACTAAAATTGGAATGAATCTTGCTTTGACTCAAGGGACACTTCTATCCCTTGATAGGATGAGCAGATTCATTCCATCTTTTTCTTCTCAAAATCCATGGTTCGATTGTAATTGTTCTATTGTCCTTCGAAAGAGAAACAATGCTTATTTTCATATTTACCTGTACTTATGTATGTATTTATCAGTTCTTGATGAAATCTATCCTCATAAATTATTGTGATCATCTCTGCCAATCAGGTGAATACATCATCTTCTCAACCAATCAGATTGATACATATGTAAATAAACATATGTATCAAATGTAAATAATTACCTCAGAAGCAAATGTAAATAGTTACCTTAGAAGCTTGCCTAAATCTCTGTAGGTATGAATTTAGATAATGGTTAATGTTATTGGAGAAAGAAAATCATTATGAGTTAACAAAGTAACTCTTGTTTTGTGTTTTGGTTCAGCAAAATATGACTTCATCTATGTATTTCTATATTTAAGGTGTTTTCTTTGCTTATTCTACTGCGTAAAATCAGGAAATTGAAGAAATATAATTAGCATGTTATGAAAAGTAAAGTAGGAAGATATGTAATTACGATAATTTATCTTAGGTATGTAATCTCCTTACACACCCTTAATCTATGTGTATAACAAAATAACAACCATCTCTATTAATACGTTAACAGTTAAACAATGTGTGGTGTATTAATGTATGTTTTGAAGATCATATGATATAAATGAATACAAACTTATGCAAATTATGTGATAGAATGATTACGGCGTGACTTTTTTTCATATTAAAGGGTTGAAGTTAGAGGATGTAAGGTGAATTAAGGAACATGTTGAAGAACGTGAGACGAAAATGTAAGTAAAAGTTCTGAAAATTATATGCGGAAGATATTTCGGTTTGCCTTCAGTCATTCTTAAATGTTGAATTTAGAATAAACATCGAGATAAATGTTATACGAATAAGAGTTTGGGATAAAAAAATCTATGAGTTAGAGAGAGAAATATGCTTGTCTTTGATCAAAACTTAGTAATTAAATGCAGACATTTAAGTTATATATTGATGAAGCGTAAGGTGTGAAATGTATATAAAGACTCAATAAATGATGTGTTACAGAGAAATAAGCATGCCTTTAATCTTATCTTAAGTTTAATGAACTGTAGTGAAATAAGATGCATATTGAAAGATTTTGATAAGAATTTTATGTAAAGCTCCATAAATTGCATGCTAGAGAGATGATGAAATCTATTTGGTCATGTTGAAGCGTTAAGGTATATGCAGAATAAAGTATATGTTGGGAGGATTAGGGCATGAAATGCATGTCAATATATATAAATTGTATGTTGGAGAAATGATAGTATGTCTTTGATCATGTTTTAATGAGAAGTTCAGTGAAATATAGTAAAATAAAATATATTTTGAAGGATTTAGATAAGAAAGTGTACATAAGGATCTTAAAATTGCATGTTAGAGAGATGATGACATGTGTTCGACCATGTCGAAATGCTAAAAGTCAGTTAGTATATGGAATTTAAGTTATATGTTGGAGGGATTATCTTATGAATTGTATGTCAAGTTCTATAAATTGTGTGTTAGAGTGATGTCGGTATACCTTTAATCATATCTTTGCAAAAACTTTAAGTCGAATATCGAGAATTAAGTTAAATGTCAACGAGTTTGTTTAATATTACTGTAAATTTCTGTAATTTGCATGTTATATAGATGATGGCTTGAATTTGTTCATGCCTTAGTGATAAAGTTAGTTAACCGTAGAGAATCAAAATAAATGTTTAATAGTTTTGAGGGGAATAATGAGTGAAATGTTACATAGCTTGTGTACCAGATAGATACGAGTATGACCTTGTTCATGCATTAAATACAAAAGTAACGTTAAATACAGAGATTTAAATTATATATTAATGAAGCATGGGGTGAGAAATGCATATTAAGATTTATAAATGATGTGTTAGGGGAAAATAAGCATGTCTTTCATCATGTCATAATAACAAAAAGTTTAATGAGCTATGGTGAATCAAGATATATGTTGAAAGATTTAGGCAATAAATGTATGTAAGGTTCTATAAATTATATGTTAGATAGATAATGACATGTGTTCGACCATGTCGAAATGCTAAACGTCAGGTAGTATATAGAAATAGTTATATGCTGGAGGGATTAAGGTATAAAATTTATATCAAGTTCTGTAAATTGTTTCATTAAGAGATGTCGGTATATCATTGACTATACCTATGCGATAAATTTAAGTTAAATATGGAGTATTAAATTAAATGATTATGAGTTTATGTTGAATATTAGTATAAAGTAGTGCAATTTGTATGCTAAATAGAAGATGGCATGACCTTGTTCATGCCCTAATGATAAAATTGAGTTAACCATGGGGAATCAAATTAAATGTTGAATAGTATTGAGGTGAATAGTGGATAAAAAGTTCTGTAACTTGCTTTCCAGTTATACACTAGCATTATTTTGTTCATACATTAAATACAAAAGGTAGGTACATACAGATATTTAAGTTATGTATTGATGAGGCTTAGGGAGAAAATATATGTAAGTACCATAGGATAAAAGTATAAAAGATGGCTGTGTCTTTCATCATGTTTTAACGATTAAAAGCTTAGCGAACTATGGTGAATTAATATATACGTTGAAAGATTTAGATAAGAAATTATGTAATGTATTATTACATATGTATTAGAGAGAGGATGGCATGTATTTGGTTATGTCGAAGTGCAAAAAGTTAGATTATATATGGAGATTAAGATTTAGATTGAAGAGAATAGGATATGAAATGTGTGTTAGAGAGATGCCGGCACGTCATTCGTCATGTTGAAGTGTTTAAGGTATATGCAGAATAAAGTACATGTAGGGAGAATCCAACATTAAATTGTATGCTGGAGAAATGATAGTATGTCTTTGATCATGCCTAAGTGTTAAAAGTTAGATTGTATATTGAGTTTTAAAGTAAAAGTTGTGGAGCGTGAGATGAGAAATGTATATGAAGGATCAATTATTTATATCATATAGGTGACCATTGAGAATCAAATTATATATTTATGCAATGAATGTAAACTTTTGTAATTTGATTGTCAGAAAGATACTAACACGCCTTTGTTCATGCATTAATGATAAAAGTTAGGTTAAATGTTTAGAAATATGAAGCATACTGAGAGACCTAGAGCAGAAACATGCACAATATCTTTGAAAAGTGACGTAGAAATGCTTGAATGCAGTGAAGGAGTATGAATACGGTTTAAATAAATGCTTTCACTTTGTATTAGGGAAATGCATTGTGAGATAAATTTATTTTAGAGGAACAGGTTAATGGTTTTAAATGAGTGTGGTATGTGTTTGTTATAAGTAATATATGAATTTTACTTTGATATGTTAAATATAAGTGTGTGTAATTGCAAAATTTTAAACTAACTGATTTTAGTTGGTTATAACTGTTGTGTGTAGGAATAAATGTGCATGAGATTGAGTGAGTGAGTGCATGTTTTTATGACTGAGCCTTTATACGCATTACGTACTTTTCTGCAAAAAATAAGGTTAAAAAACGTTTAAAAATTAAAAACTTGCAAAAGAAAAAAGAAAAACAAAAAAATATCGAAACCTGACAGACTAAAAATGAAAAGTAAAAAAATTCAAATGAAACATTAAAATGTAGAAAAAAAAATTGAAAAAACGAAATGAAATTAAATATAAAAATAAATATTCGAATTGAAATTCTAAAATTTAAAATAAAACCTGAAATAAACAAATTAAAAACAATGAAAAGTTTTAAAACTTACAAAATAAAAATGAAAAACGATAAAATTTCAAATGAAACATTTAAAAAAATAATAAAGATTACAGATTAGTTGTTGTTTATACAATTAGTTATTAAGTAGATGAAGCAATGAGTTGCTATATTAACTTCTTTAATCAACGCCATATGCTTGAAACATACTATCATTAATGTAGTGTCATTCTATGACATCATGAACATAGTATCTACTTTATTTCAGTAAAAATATTTATTCTTATTGAAATAAAGTATCTGCTATGTTTATGATCTCATAGAATCGCACTGCATTAATAAAAAATAGCTTCAGATGAGTTAGCAAGTGTTTATAATGCTTGATTGTAACTCATGAATGAACGAAAAGTGAAGGGCTGAAAGATTTGATTTGTGAAAATACAAGACTGAGAATTTTTAATGTGAAGGTATAGTCATCTTAAAAAGGAAAAGATTTGAGTATGCGAAAGTGATGAATTTGGGATATACAAAAGGAAAGGTGTGGTGACCTTAAAAGAGAAAAAGGTAGGTACCGTGAAACGGTAGAAAAGTTTGTTTAGAAAAACGGCTAAGGTTAGCAACCTGAGAAGATATGTTGAGTGGCAGGAAATAAGTTTATGCTTATGTGTGTTTGAGTAAGTGAGTAAGTGAATGTATGATTATATATGTATCTGGGAATTTATACATGAGTGTGAGTGATTAAATGTGTATATGTAAATATTTGAGTGTATGTTTCTGTGTATATCATTGCATATGTATATGAGAATATGTATGTGAGTGTCAGTGCATATTTATATATATATATATATATATATATATATATATATATATATATATATATATATATATATATATATATATATATATATATATATATATATATATATATATATATATATATATATATATATATATATATATATATATATATATATATATATATATATATATATATATATATATATATATATATATATATATATATATGTGTGTGTGTGTGTGTGTGTGTGTGTGTGCATGTGTGTGTATACTTTTTTTAGTCTATATGTCAGTGTATGTGAGCATGAGATTGTTTTGATCTTGTATGTATATGTATGAATGTACTTTAATGTATTGCATTAAAATAATTATGAAAACCTGGATTAGAAAAAGGAAAATAATATATTATTTTAGTTATAGCTTTGTGAAGGAAACACATGTTAGTTTAGAATTTATTAAATAATATAGAATAATAATACATGCATAGTGAAATAAAATATAAACGCAAAGCATGCTATTTATTTTAAAATGGAATAAATAAATGTTGGGTAAATTGGAAAATTAGAAATTTGCGCAATTGATTTACATGATTTAAAAAGATTATTTTACTCTTATTTTAGAAAGATCTCGTGGTCTAGTTAGTGGTTAAGACTTTTGAATTAGAATGTGATGTTCGCAAGTTAGTATTCTCGCAGTGGTAGATTTGAACTCTTCATTTTCCCCTAAAAATTTTCATAAAAAGTATTTGAGAGAAAATCTACGGAGATGAAAACCACGTTTCAGGGTTCCAAGAAGGATAAGATGAAAATCACGGAATTCAGAAGAGAGTTTTCCATATCTCCGACACCCAAAAGAGAAGGCTTTGTCACCCAAAAATGAAAGGGGCTGCTGCTTCTCGTGCCTCCGTGCACGTCAAGGAAGTCATCCAGAAGGGTAAGTTCAGGAAAGGTCTCTGGCCTTAGGAAACCCTGCACATCAAAAGAAAGCTCCGACTTTCAACTGCTACAAAAAGCTATAGACAGATTCGGATGTTGCAGTGGCTATGGATCGAATTCCAGATAAATCATTTCTGTAGAATTCCGTTCAAAAACCCGTCATAAAGAGCATGAGGTGAATTTCTTTAAAGTACCCCTCGAAAGGACCCAATAAGGAGCGTGGGAAAGAGAAATTTCCGGCCTGTCTGCGTTAATATCGGCAGATAATCTGTTAATCTAGTCCGTTAATACCACTCTAGTCATCGATCTCGGGCCCCTTATATATATATATATATATATATATATATATATATATATATATATATATATATATATAATATATATATATATATATATATATATATATATATATATATATATATATATATATATATATATATATATATATATATATATATATATATATATATATATATATATATATATATATAATATATATATATATATATATATATATATATATATATATATATATATATATATATATATATATATATATATATATATTATATATATATATATATAATATATATATATATATATATATATATATATATATATATAATATATATATATATATATATATATATAATATATATATATATATATATATATACTATATATATATATAATATATATATTATATATATATATATATATATATATATATATATATATATATATATATATATATATATATATATATATATATATATAATATATATATATATATATTATATATTATATATATATATTATATATATATATATATATATATATATATATATATATATATATATATATATATATAATATATATATATATATATATATATATTATATATAGTTCACAATACACAACAATTAGACACCCTTTAAAAAAATTTAAAAAAACTAAATGATGGCCTCAAAAGAAGTTGCCTCGGAGAAGACACGGGGGGCGGCTTCCAAGCATAGCCCCTCATCCACCCCTTCCCCATCACCACTTGGGAGTTGGTGGCCTCCGGTGATGGGGTTGGTGCCACCAGGACACAGCTGCCAGCTTGTCCTGATGCACGGTCTATTTTTTTCATTAATTTCTGCAACATTCGCGGTCAGCACTCTAATTTCCACTTTGCTGAACATCACCTCTCTTCTTCTTGATCTCACCTCTTATTCTTGACCGAAACTCAGATGTTTGAGCGTTCTGATAGCAAACCCTATTCTGTTTCCTAATACTGTCTCTACCCTCAATTTTCAGCCAAAGGCGGTTGTTGTGCATACGTGCGCAACGATGACGTTTGTTCTCGTGTCTCTAATTTGGAGTCTCCCGAATTTTCTACCTTATGGCTTAGGCTCTCTTGCCATTCTACGATTAAATTCATTTGTTCAGTTTATTTATCTTCTAATTCTACTGACTATCCTAAATTCTTCGACTATTTAAACTCTAAAATAGAGCACATTCTCTTTTCTTCTCCTTTCTCTGAAATCATCATATTAATTGATTTCAATGTTCACCACCGCCAATGGCTTTCATCTAGTTCTCATGATACAGCTGGTGAACGTGCCTTCCATTTCGCTATCCAAAACGACATTGAGCAGTTGGTGCAGCTCACTACTCGTATCCCTGATCGTCTTGGAGATGAACCCAACATTCTAGACCTTTCCCTAACTTCTAATCCTTCTCCTTATACTGTTAATCTCTTTCCTCCTCTGGGTTCCTCCGATCACCTTCTTATCTCTGTATCCTCTTCTATCTCTCCAAGTCTTCAGCAGGAAAGACCCCCTTCTATTGAAAGGAAACGTTTGTGGCACTTTGGTGCCGCAAGCTGGTCGGACTTGCGGTCGTACTTTTTCGATTTCCAGTGGAATGATTATTACTTCCATGGGAGGGGTCCCTCTGAGTGTGCAGAACGCATTACCGAGGTGATTCTCTCTGGCATGGAGGCGTACATTCCATATTCTTTCCCTTCTACTAAACCTAACAAACCTTGGTTTAACTCTGCTTGTTCTCGCGCTATCCACCGCAGGGATGTTGCCTTCAGGGATTACCGTCGTCTTCAAACTCCAGAAACTTACGCTACTTATATTTCATCCCGGAATCGGCAAAATCTATCATTCGTAACACTAAAAACTCATTTCTCTGTAGAAAATGCAATAACTTTTTCTGGTTCCTCTTCTTCACGTTCTTTCTGGCATTTTGCAAAAAATGTCAACTCTAACTTTGCTTCTTCCTCTTTCCCTCCTTTAATATCTTCCGACGGTACAACTGCTGTTTTACCTTCTTCTAAAGCTGAACTCTTTGCTCAAACTTTTGCCTCTAATTCAACCTTAGACGATTCCGGAGCTATTCCTCCTCCTTCAACCCCCTCTAACTCAATTATGCCTAAAATTAGAATTTCTTCTAAAGATGTCATTTCTGCTCTCTCTGAGCTTAATACTAAGAAGGCTACGGTCTCGATGGTATTCCTCCTGTGGTTCTCAAAACTTGTGCTTCCGAGCTTGCACCCTGCCTCGGTAAACTATTTCGTCTTTGTCTCTCTACTTCAACCTACCCTTCTTGCTGGAAACGTGCGCTCATTCAGCCTGTGCCGAAGAAGGGGGACCTCTCTCAACCCTCCGGTGATGGGTTATATATATATATATATATATATATATATATATATATATATATATATATATATATATATATATATATATATATATATATATATATATATATATATATATATATATATATATATATATATATATATATATATATATATATATATATTTCTTTGACCTCCGTTCTCTCTAAAGTTTTCGAATCTATCCTTAACAGGAAGATTTGGAAACATCTCAATTCTTCTAATCTTATCTCAGATCGCCAGTATGGCTTTCGTAAGAAACGCTCTACGGGTGATCTCCTTTCCCTTCTCTCTGACTCTTGGTCCTCCGCTCTTCGGTATTTCGGTGAATCCTTTGCTGTTGCGCTAGACATATCGAAAGCCTTCGATAGAGTCTGGCACAAAGCTTTAATTTCTAAACTTCCTTTCGGTATCTATCCTTCTCTCTGTGATCTTCTCCCTAATTTCCTTTCTGGTCGTTCTATAGCAGCTGTTGTAGACGGCCACCGTTCTTCCTTTAAATCTATTAATAGTGGTGTTTCTCAGGGTTCTGTCCTATCCTCAACACTTTTTCTACTTTCCATCAATGACCTTCTCTCTATTACCTCATCTCCTATCCACTCCTATGCTGATGACTCCCCCCTTCATTATTCCTTCCAGTTTGTTGGAGCAATTAACCTCTGATCTTTCACTTATTTCAAATTGGGGCAGAGAAAACATGGCTGTTTTCAATGCCTCAAAAACTCAATTCCTTCATCTCTCCACTCGGCACAGTCTTCCACACAGCTATGATTTCATCTTCGAAAACACACAACTCAAGCCTTCATCTGTTCTTAAAATTTTGGTGTTTCTTTTTCTCGTGATCTTTCTTGGGAAGATCACATTACTTCTCTTTCTAAACAAGCTTCTAAGAGGTTGGGTGTTCTGAGGCGCCTTCGTGGTTTTTTTACGCGACCCCAGTTGCTTGCTCTGTATAGAGGTGTTGTTCGCCCTTGTATGGAGTATGCTTCGCACATCTTGGGTGGTTCCACACACACAGCTCTCCTAGAGAAGGTGGAGTCTTGGGCATTTCGTCTCATCAACTCTCCTGCTCTTACTAACTTTCTTCATTCTCTTCCTGCCCGTAGAATTATTGCGTCACTCTCTCTTTACTATCGCTATTACAACAGACACTGCTCTTCTGAACTCTCTCGTCGCATACCTCCTCCATTGAGAAGAACTCGTGCGACAGGCCTTTCTACACAGTCTCATCCTTTCTCTGTCCAACTCTCCGACCCCAAACTTAACCGCTATGCTCAGTCTTACATATACTCTACTGGTAAAGTATGGAACACACTCCCTTCATCTGTTTTCCCAACTTCCTTTGACTTACATACTTTCAAACATCGTGTATCTAGACACGTCGGCCTCCATCGACCATGAATTTGGTAGGCCTCTGGCCTTTGCCCACCGGAGGATATAATATATATATATATATATATATATATATATATATATATATATATATATATATATATATATATATATATATATATATATATATATATATATATATATAATATTATATATAATATAATAATAACTAACTTGTCGATATGCGGGTTGAAGTTGAAGTTAAAGTTGAAGATGGTATTGATGTCCTTGTTACTGACGTTGATGTAGTTGTGGTCACATCTGAAGGTCGAACTGGAACTATATTAAAGAGAAGAAATCTTTTATTATCATTATTATTATTATTATTTATATTATCAGATAGCTATTTTCTAATTTCAGCAGCTTTTAAAGTACAAAATTCGTATATCTTACTTCTTTCTTCTTGATCTGTCATACACTCTATTGGGTCTTCAATTTGGTGTGAATGAAAAGAGGGAAGGACCTTTTTATCTGCTAACAAACATTCGCTTTCCTGTGAAGCACATCAAATGAGCCCATTCTTCTTCGTTGGCTCTCAAGTTGCAATGGAAAATAGAGTCCGTCTTTTCTTGAATCATCTTCGATCTCTCGAAATCTTTCGAACTCACGAACGTTTTCTTCCAGACTTTGTTCGTGATCATAAAACCATCACATTGCAGCAGTTTTGAAGCAATATGATAATATATAATTGTAAATATAATCATACTTCTTATATTATATAATATTCTAAAATAACCCTTCTAGAAAACGGGAAAAAAGCACACTTTACACGATAGTACAATAATAAAAATTTGACAAATTTTTTAGAAACAAAAGTTATCTGACAAATATCTACTTATCCTGAAGCTAAATATATATTATATATATATATATATATAATATAATATATATATATATTATATATATATATATATATATATATATATATATATATATAGAATGATATTTGAAACGTCTTAATTATTTTGAAGGATGAATTGAAACCTTTATTTTTCTAAATTAAAATTTCCATTCTACTTGGAATATAAAATATTGAATGTCTCAATGGAAATAAAACGGTCCTTCTGATGAGCGGGTGTGTGACATGGTTTCTAATTCCAAAATAGTTTTGAGAACGAAAGGTTTAACTTTTATAAAACAAGAAGGAATAGAAAGGGGTGTAAACTAATGCTTCTTTTTTTTCTTTCTTTTTCTTTTTCTTCTTTTTTCATTTCTTTCTTTTCATTTCTTTCTTTTCATTTCTTTCTTTTCATTTCTTCTTTTCATTTCTTCTTTTCATTTCTTTCTTTTTATTTCTTCTTCTTCTTCTTCTTCTTCTTCTTCTTCTTCTTCTTCTTCTTCTTCTTCTTCTTCTTCTTCTTCTTCTTCTTCTTCTTCTTCTTCTTCTTCTTCTTCTTCTTCTTCTTCTTCTTCTTCTTCTTCTTCTTCTTCTTCTTCTTGTTTGTTTGACGATACAAAAATTGGAAATCGCATAACTTGCGAAAAGGATTATCAAGTACTCCAAAGTGATTTGAATAAAATTGTCAATTGGTCAAAAACATGGCAAATGAAATTTAATATTGATAATGTAAGGTTTTACATTTCGAGCAGGAATATCGAATATAATTATGTTATAGGTGACTCATTATCAAAGTTGTCGGTGAGGAAAAGGATCTTGGAGTTTTAATCAGTAGGATTTAAAATTTGCAAAACAATGTGCTGATTCTGTTAAGAAGGCAATAAACTTTAGTTTCATTGCAAGAAATTTTGAAATAAATCTAAAAATATAATGACTTCCTCTTTATAAATCGTTAGTTAGACCTCATCTATAAACGCGTACAGTTTTGGAGTCCAAATCTCAAAAAAGACATAGATAAAATCGAAAGGATACAAAAAAGGGCAACTAAATTAAT
>SEYY01017214.1:0-2500 GCA_009176605.1 Armadillidium nasatum
CAAACATTTCCTACTGTTGGGGGACAAACATTTCCTACTGTTGAGGGACAAACATTCCCTACTGTCGGGGGACAAAAGCATCATTTTATGCTTGACTTTAAATTCTGTCACTTGTATAGAGATCAAAAAACATTTTTTTTAATAATTGACAATTGGTATCAGTAAATTCTAAAGGTATCGTATCAATATCGGTATCTAGAAGTTTAAAACTATCGGTATCGGTTAAATTGCCAATGATATAATTATTTCAGCAAACAGAAGTTCGAGCTACTCTCCAGAACCTTTGATCACTCCAGGCGAGTGTCTGAGACGTCAGATACCTTTACGCAGACGTTCTCCATCTTCTTCATCGTCTTCGTCTCCTACTTCTCCAACAGTAAGAAGAAGTGAACAAGGGGCAAACAGGGATTCTAATAACAGTAGAACATCAGGTCTTGCCACCCCAAGAACAAATCCTCATTGTTCTCCTTGTAAATTTATGTACCCAAAAGCATGGAGAAATTCCCCAACAAGAAGAAAGTAAGATACTGCCAAGACATCCACAGTATTCAGAACAATAATTTTGAGTTACATCACATATCACGTGTCCAGTCACATGCAATATTCTTTAACCTCAAAACTTCATTTTCTGCTTTTATATTAAAGATATAAAACTAAATTTTTATAATTATTGATAAAAATTGTCCGCAAAGGTGAAGTGGTAGACAGCTTAGAAAGTAGATTTCCTTTTCAGTTAACAAATGAAGTACTTCCATTCATTAATTCTATTTAACTTTTTTTTTATTTTTTTTTAACACTAGATCAAATAGTCAATCAGAAACCCCAACTCGTCACGCCGATTCAAGAGAGGACGACCTCAACATTCTTACAAGGGATTCAAGAATATCCTGGAACCAATTTCCCCATCAGGAGGATCATATGCAAGCTATATTACAAAGGTAGGTGTATGAAATTTTTCTCTTTAGCGTTGTTAATTCTTATTTAAGTTTTTGATCAGCCAAGAGAAGTAGAAAAAGCCATTACCGAGTTATTTTACTTCTACACATTCCCATTTTATAAGTAAATAGCATTAGATTATTTACTTTGAAATATACTTTCATAACTATTATGCCGACTACGTTAAATCTAGGTAAACCTGATAATCAAATTGCATACTTTTCCGCACCAACATTTATTTACACGCAATAAGTTTTAGATGAAAATAATGTAACAGAATTTTCTACTTTTTCTCAGGCTTATTACAATGGAACATGAAATGCGGCAAGAGCAAGATATACTTCTACAAGAAATGAATGCTAAAGATCGCCTCCTAGCAGAACAAGAGCGACACATTGCTGCGTTAGACACAGCAAATTCACAACTCATTAGAACAATTGCGTCTCTCACTGCCACGTAAGTAAAGATTGAATATGACATTTCGTATTCTCATTCACATCTGCTTCTGCATCTGCATGTATACATTCGTATCCTTCTCTCGGAATGTAACAGACGATACAAAACAGCAACTATTCATCTTTTTTCATAAAGAGATTTTAATTTTTCTTTTGAGATTATATCACTGACGGGCTGAGCCCTTTTCAAAGAGATGGAATAATTACAACACAAAGGAAAAAGAAAACCCATTTAAGCCCGAACCTAACTCAAATTCATTTAATCTTTCTTTTATTAAGAAATAACTCATAAAAATAATGATAGAAAAATAATCATAAAAAAAATTAAGCAGTATTCTATATTATTATAGTAAGTACTTTCTCTTTATAGTGCTTCAGTACTGTAACTTTTTTATTGGTACTTAATATGTTAAGTATCCAACGAGATATTTACGTAACAACGTAAGCTACACATATACACATATAAGTAATATATATAATTAAATTCTGAAAAAAACTATACACCACAATTCTAACGATATATAATGATATGTAACGACATATAACGATATGTAACGATATATAACGATATAAATCAACGTCAGTGCCATAGAACAGAAATTTTTAAGGATTTCAGTGTCTAATAATTATTATTAATTTTAATTATCATTAATTAATATCTAAGTTTATAAATTTTATAATGTCTCTTTTCATAATTTTTAAAATATCATTTTTATTTTATATTCGATATATCGTTTCGTAATCAAGACATCCTATTGGTTACACATCGATATATCGTTTCACAATCAAAACGTCATAATCGTTAATTAAGTATCTATAAATCTATTCTGATGTGAATATATATATATATATATATATATATATATATATATATATATATATATATATATATATATATATATATATATATATATATATATATATATATATATAGAGAGAGAGAGAGAGAGAGAGAGAGAGAGAGAGAGAGAGAGAGAGAGAATCTCAAAGTTTAAAGTCCGCTATAACTCTCACAGAATAATTTCATATAGAAAACTGTAATATATTAAAGTCTGCTATAGGACTCGAACCAACAACCTACACAAGATAAGTCTTGCGCGTTACCACTA
>SEYY01017214.1:7500-17500 GCA_009176605.1 Armadillidium nasatum
ATATCTGCTGGAGGCGAACTCAGACGTAGGTGTTAAAATCAAGTTTAGAAATTATTTTACATATCGGAAAAATAATTTCTGTCTAATATCTAGTAAGAAGAAAATACAACCATGACTAGTCAATTATGGTGTTACCACTCTTCTCAATAAAACTATACGTATAGTTAATTTTTGAATATAATAGAACTTTGTTTAAATACTTTTGTTTTCATTTTAAAGTTAAAAGTTGTAAAGTCGTCCATTTTGAAATAACTTTCACACTGTCTTCACAAACAACTAATAATTAGTTTTTTTATTTGTTTGTTCTTTTATGCGATAAATAAAAAAAATTAAGGTATTCATTAAGAATATACATAAGAATATACATAGAGGACGAGCCTCACCCCTAAACAGATCAAGCAAAGCCGGTGTTGTGTAGAAATTCTGCAAAAATTATCGTATTGAAATCAGCACAGTTGCCCTCGGAAAATAATATTTCGAAATGATTCTATTTACAAGAGTTTAATTAAAACAATCGAAAAATCGAAAGACTTGTTTTTTTTTGTTGTTTTTTTTTTTAAATTAAAAAAAATTCCTCCTCTGTTGGCAACTCGTTTAATGAAATATCACTAACTTTTTTCAATCTAAATTTGCAAAAAAAAAAATAACTTATTTAAAATAATAATTTATAGAATACACTACAAAAATTGTTCTTAAACCGAATAAAACAAATTATTTCAGTTATTTTCTAATTAGGAAATAAATCACTGGAGCTATTTTTTTATGCCTAACATGCCTTTTCTGTATCGAAAATTTTATAGTGACATTTTTGTCACTTGTACCAACGATTCGCAGGATAATTTTTATTGTGTAACAGTCCTATCAACTTAATTAATTTATAATAAGTATTAATTTAAGTGATCACCTCTCTTATTTTAAGAAAGTCCAACTAAGAAACGAAATAGTCTGTGATCATCAATACCCTCAATGATTGAAATGAAACTGTGCTAAAAACTGTTTTACATTTTGTTTCAAACAATTGAAAATAAGAGTACCAAAATCCCATATTTTACAAAAGGAGGAAGAACTACTCTTGAAAATGTCACTTCTAAAGAGTCCGATAAAGTTGTACAGATTGTATTTTTTAAGAATGAGCTTAACAATTAATTCTATGGTCTAATACTGAACAGAAAATGAAAATGGACGAAACTCTATGTAAAGAAGAGTGACAAGGATTATCCTCAAAAGGAGGAGGTATGAGACAAGAGAGTTCAGAAGAGCAGTGTTTATTGGAATTACGAAAGAGTAAAGAGTAAAAGAGAGTAAAGAGTAAAGAGACAGATCGAATGAGAGTAAAACATTGGAAAGAGTTTGTGAGAGCTAAAGACTTAACATGTAAAAAAGTCCTGACTCTACCCTTTCAAGGAAAGCTGTATGAATATGACCACACCGAATGGGCAATACATACTCCATACAGGACTGATTTCAATACGATAATTTTTCAGTTTCTACACACCGGCTTTGCTTGATTGTTTAGGGGTGGGCTCGTCCTCTATGTATATTCCTGTATATTTTAATGAAACCTTTATTTTTTTATTTATCGCACAAAAGACAAACAAAATAAAAAAAACTAATTATTAGTTGTTTGTGAAGACATGTGAAAGTTATTCAAAATGGACGACTTACAACTTTTAACTTTAAAATGAAAACAAGTATTTTAAACAAAGTTCTATTATATTCAAAAATTAACTATACGTATAGTTTTATTGAGAAGAGTGGTAACACCATAATTGACTAGTCATGGTTGTATTTTCTTCTTACTAGATATTAGACAGAAATTATTTTTCCGATATATAAAATAATTTCTAAACTTGATTTTAACACTCACGTCTGAGTTCACCTCCAGCAGACATTTTATGTTGTTTGGTTTGCCCCAGCGAAGTATTGATTTTCTAACTATATATTTCATGGTACCTCATAAATAAGGGACTACCAACACAACGTGACTGAAGAATATACCACGATAAAAAAAAAAAAAAAAAAAAAAAACGAAAAATGAAAAGGTAATATTAAGAAATTAATATTTTTTTACACATCACCACTCACTCATGGGCAATAGCCCTATTCAAGGAGAGGTGTTTGATATTAAAAAATTAAGGTAATAAAAACAAAGAGGTTATTAATATTTTTATGTAATATACATATAACTTTTTACTACAATGTGTTACAATTTTGTAAAATTCAAAATATTTAAATTCCTTAAAAATAAAAGTGAAAAAGGTTGCATGGTATTATGTTATCGAGGTTAAAATCTTTCTATATTCTAAATCTTCCTATATTCTAAATTGGGCGGAAGTGAATTACTATTCTGCATAGAAATGAAGAAATAAGAAAAACATGACACGGGAAATATGTTTATTGGAACCTGTGAATACCTACATTTCTATAGGAAGTGGTATAATTAAACACTAACTTCAGTTTCTTCTGGTCAAACCAATCATTATCTGGTCAGACCCTGTGAGACCTGAAAGTTCTGATGAAAAATGGTATAATGAAAACAATATCAATTCTTGATGGATTAAGAAGAATTTTAAAAGTGTCTTGTAGCATCTGAAAGTACAAATAGGAACACTACTAAAATTGCCAGAACGAATCGTTGAAACAAGTGGCAAAAATGTCACAGTTAAAATTTTCAAATAGAGAAAAGACATGTTAAGCATAAGAAAGTCGCTTCACTGATTTATTTTCTAATAAAGAAAATTACTGAAAATATTTGTTGTGACATTTTTTGCCACACTTGTCCCAACGATTCGTTAAGACTATTTTTGCAGTGGAGTGATATATTTAAATTAACATCAATTCCTACTGGTTTAAAAAAAAAAAAAAAATGATTTTGATCTTATTTTAAAATTTATGGTAAAATTGATCTCAAACTGAAAAAAAAAAAAAAATTGTTTAATTTTTTTTTCCTTTTTATAAATTTAAATTTTATTTGTTTTTGAGGGGATGGAGCACCGAGAGAGGGTCATAATATCTTCACTACTTACGGTCATGGTAATAAACCCCAATGATCTCAAAAAAGGAAATTTAAATTTTTTTTGTTTTAGTGAAAAAAAAAGAAAATTTAAAAAAAAATTTTATATTTTAATTTTTTTTTTAATTTTTTATTTTTATTATTAAAAAAAATTAAAAAATAAAAATATAATAAGAAACAAAAAGTATAAAAATAAAAAAATAAAAAAATTTCTTTCTGGATGGAAAAAATTCAAAAAATAAAAATAGATCAAAAATTTTCTCTAGCAAATAAAATGTTTAAAAAAGAAAATAGTAAATTCAAAGATATATATATAATATTATATATATATAATATATATATATATATATATATATATAATTATATATATATATATATATATATATATATATATATATATATATATATATATATATATATATATATATATATATATATATATATATATATATATAATATATAATAATATATATACTCTAAGGATTCTTCTCTAACCCTTTGAAGTTATAATCTTTTCTTTTTGTGATCAGAGGTTAAATTTTACTTATTTAAATCGATAAAAAAATATACAAATAAAATTAACATAAGATGGTGTGAGGTGAAAAGTTAAAAACAAAATGAAATTGCAAGTCTGTGACCATATAATAATAATAATAACAATAATAATAATAATAATAATAATAATAATAATAATAATAATAATAATAATAATAATTAAAAGGTATTAATTCGATCTGGGAAGATACCTCTTTATTTTTCACTATATTGAAAATATGAAGTTAAAATATGCTGAAATGGATTCTACTCATACTTTTCTTTCGCGGAAGACTAATATAAATACATAATAAAAGAAAAAAATTAATTAAAAAAAAATTATATTTATGCTGCAAAATGAAATCGACTGTCTTTTAAACTGTCCAACTTTACAAATACAAATTTGGCAACGTTCGCAATCGGACGTCTCCGTTTTCTATATTTAAAAAGAAAATGAAATTAAACGACGAACTAAATTAAAATTATGTGTGTGTGTCTGTGTGCAAATTTTTTTATATGACTTTAATTAATTGCTCATATAAATAAGTTACATTTGTGAATTTTGGTAAAAAATTTTTGTTTCCTAAATTTTCTAATAGATGACTCATGATTGTATATATATATATATATATATATATATATATATATATATATATATATATATATATATATATATATAATATATATATATATATATATATATATATATATATATATATATAATATATATATATATATATATATATATATATATATATATATATATATATATATATATATATATATATAATATATAATAATATATAGTGCAATACGGTAGTAGGCCTGTATCCCACGGCAACGTTCCATCTATCGGTTAGGCCTGTAAATAAGTACGCTAGAAAACTAAACGATGATAAAATAATAATAATAATAATAATAATAATAATAATAATAATAATAATAATAATAATAATAATAATAATAATAATAATCGTAATAATAATAATAATAATAATAATAATAATAATAATAATAATAATAATAATAATAATAATAATAATAATAATAATAATAATAATAATAATAATAATAATAATAATAATAATAATAATAATAATAATAATAGGCATAAATGAAAATGAAAGCTAAATAATAATAATAATACTAATGTCAAAAAATTTTCATTGATATATTCGAAGTTTCGATATATCGATATTTCTATATATCAGACAACTTCTTTAACCTTTATCCCTTTAATTACAGCACATTTCAGAAAAATAACGAACAGTCGAAGGACAAATATGGCAACCTAGTTATAAATTATTTTTTTTTATTTTTGTACAAACGAAGGACAAAGTCGAAGAACAGTTTTTTTTTTTAATTTTAATTTAATTTAATTTAATTTTTTTTAAATAGTTTTTCATTTTATTATTAATTTATATATATTTTACCGTAGAAATAGTATTTAATATAAAAATTAAAAAAAAAAAAAAATAAAATTATAATAATAATAATAAAAATAAAATTTAATAGTAATGATAATAATAATAAAACTAATAATAATAATTATAATATAATAATAATAATAAATATTAATAATAATAATAATAATATTAATAATAATATAATAATAAAATAATAATAATAATAATAATAATAATAATAATATAATAATATAATAATAATAATAATAATAATAATAATAATAATATAATAATAATAATATAATAATAATAATACTTTCTATGCTTAATAGTTCAATCACGGACTTTCCACGAAAAAATGCAATTCTTAAAAAGAAAATATATATATTTTTAAAAATATTTTTCTACAATAAAAAATGTATATATATATATATATATATTATATATATATATATATATATATAATATATATATATATATATATATATATATATATATATATATATATATATATATATATATATATATATATATATATATATATATATATATATATATATATATATATATATATATATATATATATATATATATATATATATTATATTTATATATTATATTTTTTTGTTTTCTTGGTGTATATTATTGCAAATGTCATAAAAATTATATATATATATAATATAATATATATATATATATATATATATATATATATATATATATATATATATATATATATATATATAATATTTTTATTTTTTTTTTTAAGTAGGTTTCTATAAAATAATAAATACCATTAACAAGTTTACTTGAATTAATTGTTTTATCATTTTTAAAATTTCTAATTTTTTTTTTTTTTTTTAAATTTTTTATCTTTTTTTTTATTCGTTTATTTTTTTAAATATATTGTTAATTGATTTTTTTAAGCAAGGAAAATATCAGATTTTTGAACTAGATTTCAATACTGGAAAATTAAAATTTTTTTTATCCAAATAATTATTAAATTTCTGTGCTCTATATTAATTACAATAAATTTTCATCACATATATATATATATATATATATATATATATATATATATATATATATATATATATATATATATATATATATATATATATATATATATATATATATATATATATTACTCAACTATTAAATTAATTACGTATTTTTGATTGTTTTAAGCTATTAATAAACTGATAGTCACAATACGAAGTCTTTTCTAAGTATTTGAAAAATTAAACTATCTTCGTTTCCTTCTTCTTCAAATGTCAGCAAGAAGAACATTTCTCTTCGGAAATGTCTGAGGCTGTACAAGACGAATCCAGACTAATGTCAACATTTTGGTCAGTGGAATTCGTAGTTTGGGTTTCGGGAGGAGTTTTAGACCTCGAATCACTGCTTTGTCTGGAAAGGTTCAATTTCTAAATTAATTTTGGAATAAGTATATGCACATAAACAAGCACACACACACACACACACACACACACGCATATTCACACACATACACGCATATATATATATATATATATATTATATATATATATATATATATATATAATATATATATATATATATATATATATATATATATATATATATATATAGTATATATATATATATATATATATATATATATATATATATAGCAGACATTAATATATTACAGTTTTCTATGTGGAATTAGTCTGTGAGAGTTTTAGTAGACTTTAAACTTTGAGATTTTCTCTATATAACTGTCTATGAGTGGTGGATTCGACCTTTGATCTCGTTGCTTTCTGACTGAGTTGCGGTCGGGGGAGTTCCTGTTGGGTTGGGCTTGTAAACCTTCCCAGCGGTATCCCTTTTTTGAATCGCCATGGCTTAGTGGTAACGCGCAAGACTTATCTTGTGTAGGTTGTTGGTTCGAGTCCTATAGCAGACTTTAATATATTACAGTTTTCTATATATGAAATTATTCTGTGAGAGTTATAGCGGACTTTAAACTTGAGATTCTCTCTCTCTCTCTCTCTCTCTCTCTCTCTCTCTCTCTCTCTCTCTATCTATATATATATATATATATATATATATATTATATATATATATATATATATATATATATATAATATATATATATATATATATATATATATATATATATTCACATCAGAATAGATTTATAGATACTTAATTAACGATTATGACGTTTTGATTGTGAAACGATATATCGATGTGTAACCAATAGGATGTCTTGATTACGAAACGATATATCGAATTATAAAATAAAAATGATATTTTAAAAATTATGAAAAGAGACATTATAAAATTTATAAACTTAGATATTAATTAATGATAATTAAAATTAATAATAATTATTAGACACTGAAATCCTTAAAAATTTCTGTTCTATGGCACTGACGTTGATTTATATCGTTATATATCGTTACATATCGTTATATGTCGTTACATATCATTATATATCGTTAGAATTGTGGTGTATAGTTTTTTTCAGAATTTAATTATATATATTACTTATATGTGTATATGTGTAGCTTACGTTGTTACGTAAATATCTCGTTGGATACTTAACATATTAAGTACCAATAAAAAAGTTACAGTACTGAAGCACTATAAAGAGAAAAGTACTTACTATAATAATATAGAATACTGCTTAATTTTTTTTATGATTATTTTTCTATCATTATTTTTATGAGTTATTTCTTAATAAAAGAAAGATTAAATGAATTTGAGTTAGGTTCGGGCTTAAATGGGTTTTCTTTTTCCTTTGTGTTGTAATTATTCCATCTCTTTGAAAAGGGCTCAGCCCGTCAGTGATATAATCTCAAAAGAAAAATTAAAATCTCTTTATGAAAAAAGATGAATAGTTGCTGTTTTGTATCGTCTGTTACATTCCGAGAGAAGGATACGAATGTATACATGCAGATGCAGAAGCAGATGTGAATGAGAATACGAAATGTCATATTCAATCTTTACTTACGTGGCAGTGAGAGACGCAATTGTTCTAATGAGTTGTGAATTTGCTGTGTCTAACGCAGCAATGTGTCGCTCTTGTTCTGCTAGGAGGCGATCTTTAGCATTCATTTCTTGTAGAAGTATATCTTGCTCTTGCCGCATTTCATGTTCCATTGTAATAAGCCTGAGAAAAAGTAGAAAATTCTGTTACATTATTTTCATCTAAAACTTATTGCGTGTAAATAAATGTTGGTGCGGAAAAGTATGCAATTTGATTATCAGGTTTACCTAGATTTAACGTAGTCGGCATAATAGTTATGAAAGTATATTTCAAAGTAAATAATCTAATGCTATTTACTTATAAAATGGGAATGTGTAGAAGTAAAATAACTCGGTAATGGCTTTTTCTACTTCTCTTGGCTGATCAAAAACTTAAATAAGAATTAACAACGCTAAAGAGAAAAATTTCATACACCTACCTTTGTAATATAGCTTGCATATGATCCTCCTGATGGGGAAATTGGTTCCAGGATATTCTTGAATCCCTTGTAAGAATGTTGAGGTCGTCCTCTCTTGAATCGGCGTGACGAGTTGGGGTTTCTGATTGACTATTTGATCTAGTGTTAAAAAAAAATAAAAAAAAAGTTAAATAGAATTAATGAATGGAAGTACTTCATTTGTTAACTGAAAAGGAAATCTACTTTCTAAGCTGTCTACCACTTCACCTTTGCGGACAATTTTTATCAATAATTATAAAAATTTAGTTTTATATCTTTAATATAAAAGCAGAAAATGAAGTTTTGAGGTTAAAGAATATTGCATGTGACTGGACACGTGATATGTGATGTAACTCAAAATTATTGTTCTGAATACTGTGGATGTCTTGGCAGTATCTTACTTTCTTCTTGTTGGGGAATTTCTCCATGCTTTTGGGTACATAAATTTACAAGGAGAACAATGAGGATTTGTTCTTGGGGTGGCAAGACCTGATGTTCTACTGTTATTAGAATCCCTGTTTGCCCCTTGTTCACTTCTTCTTACTGTTGGAGAAGTAGGAGACGAAGACGATGAAGAAGATGGAGAACGTCTGCGTAAAGGTATCTGACGTCTCAGACACTCGCCTGGAGTGATCAAAGGTTCTGGAGAGTAGCTCGAACTTCTGTTTGCTGAAATAATTATATCATTGGCAATTTAACCGATACCGATAGTTTTAAACTTCTAGATACCGATACTGATACGATACCTTTAGAATTTACTGATACCAATTGTCAACTATATTAAAAAAAATGTTTTTTCATCTCTATACAAGTGACAGAATTTAAAGTCAAGCATAAAATGATGCTTTTGTCCCCCGACAGTAGGGAATGTTTGTCCCTCAACAGTAGGAAATGTTTGTCCCCCAACAGTAGGAAATGTTTGTCCCCCAACAGTAGGAAATGTTTGTCCCCCAACAGTAGGAAATGTTTGTCCCCCTACCCCACCAACAAAATATTAAATCTTATATGTAAGCTGCATTTAATATATAAGCTATTTTAATATTGCACTTATCGTAAGATATTAATTAATAAAAAAAAGATTTCGTACAGGTAGATAAAAAAGATATACCTCCTCTGGGAAGATGTTTCAAAGAAGAAACTTAAAGGTACATTGATTCTCAGTCGCTAGAAAGGGTGGTTCGACTTTAGAGGAGCCATTTCATCTTTATCTTCCAGTATTGTAAATGGTCACTGGTTAACAAATTTTATTTTACGTATGTTGTGAATCATATTATGGCATGTAATTATATTTTAAAATCAGAACTTAAAATTTGAATCTCTCTCTCTCTCTCTCTCTCTCTCTCTCTCTCTCTCTCTCTCTCTCTCTCTCTCTCTCTCTCTCATATGCACACTCTCACTCCCCCCTTTACACACACACACACACTATCTCGTTCTCTTATTTGCATACACTCTTCTCTTTTCTTCTTCTTCTTCTTCTTCTTCTCCCTCCCTCCCTCTTTTCTTCTTTCCCTTCTCTTTCTCTCTCTTTCTTCATCGACAAAGAAGGTTATACGTCTTTAAGTGTCATATCGTCTGTCACATTACGGAAGCAGATA
>SEYY01017214.1:20000-22315 GCA_009176605.1 Armadillidium nasatum
AATAATAATAATAATAATAATAATAATAATAATAATAATAATAATAATAATAATAATAATAATAATAATAATAATAATAATAATAATAATAATAATAATAATTTCAATTTCAATTTCAATTTCAATATTTTATTCAGAAGTACAATTGCAGATTATTCAGTGTTTCAGTAGGTCCTATTCTACTAGATACAATATTAATAATTCGTTAGTTGTACATTACTCTGAAAAGGGGCTTCTAAGGGAATACACATTGGTTTCCATTGAATCCCAAAGTTTAGTTGATAAATAGTTCATCAATATATTTTAATAACCATTAATGTTCAAATATGATGCATAAAATATAATAAGCAATAAAAATAAGTATAATAGTAATAGCAATTAATAATAATAATAATAATAATAATAATAATAATAATAATAATAATAATAATAATAATAATAATAATAATAATGAAAATAGAATGTGGAGTAGCTTAAGTAAAAATTTCGTAGGTCATTTCCGAAGTGACTGGTTTCATTTATCCAATACGGGCTTTTATAAAACATGGTGCAATACTTAACTCATTGAGTCAAATTACTCAACATCAAATTCGTCCAAATTCACTTGTTGACTTTACTGAATTAACTGAGTTAACGCGTTAATTAATGGTATGTGTTATTTTATGTGTTAACACTTCACTAACGTAAATAAGTTTTGAAGCTTTCTTTGTATGCGTTATTTTATGTGTTAAATAACACTTCACTAACGTAAATAAGTTTTGAAGCTTTCATTGTATGTGTTATTTTGTGTTAATAACGTATGTAAATAATGATCTACCAAATAAGCGATTGTAATAACGTACTTATCGAAAGAGTTTGTGTGTGTGAGTATAAGTATATATGTGTTTATTGAATGTTCGTGTGTGTGGAGTTGAAATGTTAAGAAACACTGTCCCTTCTTTACTTAAATTTTCAATTAAGTCTTTAAAATTAATTAATTATTAATTACTATATTAATTAATGATTTAGTAATCGCAAAATTTACGTGACAAAAAATATATGAATTAAAAACTGTTTAACATGAAAAATAGAAAATTATTCTTGCATGATCTCAACCCATCTCTGATTTTATGTTTGTTATTTATGAATGCTCATTAGTATTTTTACCGATCATATATATATATATATATATATATATATATATATATATATATATATATATATATATATATATATATATATATATATATATATATATATATATAATATATATATATATATTAACATCAATGTTTAAAGTTTGCTATAGGGGAATAACCAGGGTCCTATAGACAAAAGCATAGCGTTTTACCACTACGCAGACCTAATTATTTGTCTCTCTCTCTCTCTCTCTTCTCTCTCTCTCTCTCTCTCTCTCTCTCTCTCTCTCTCTTATATATACTATATATATATATATATATATATATATATATATATATATATATATATATATATTATATATATATATATATATATATATATATATATATATATATATATATATATATATATATATATATATATATATATATATATATATATATATATATATATATATATATATATATATATATATATATATATATATATATATATATATATATATATATATATATATATATATAATATATATGTATATATTATAACTTTTTAAGAGTCAGATTACTATATACAAAACTCCACAGCCGTGAAAAGTATTGCTATTCGTTAGTTCCACGGCAAAGATCCTTTAAAGATCATGAAGATACTTCAAGTGTTTCACATATCAAGATCATTAAATCCCACTACAGCAATCTTTTGTTCACTGCAGCGAGATAGACTGAGTGTGTTCCAAGGCAAAAATTCTTTAAAGATCATGAAGATTCTTCAAGTGTTAGACAAATCAACATTCTTTAAGTCCCACTACAGCAGTCTTTTGATCACTGCAGCAAAAATTTAAAACAGATCTGAGTGTGCTCCAAGGCAAAGACACTTTAAAGATCTTGAAGATTTAGTGTTTCACGAATCAAGATCTTTAAATCCTGCTACGACAATCTTTTGCTTGCTGCAGAGAATATTAAAGATAGTAATTTCAGTCTTTAATTTTCGCTGCAGGGAATTTTTAATAATCCACGTGATGTAAACTAATATCAAGGAGTTATTCCAAGACCTTCTTGAAGGAAAAAAATATCTTTTGCAAATATTCTTACTAAAATAGATTTGTAAACAAATTTCACATTTTCTGATCATTATTTTGTATTATGTGAAATATATTTATTTTTTTATTTATTTTTTCTTTAAGTTTACATCTCACGGGC
>SEYY01017215.1:0-12500 GCA_009176605.1 Armadillidium nasatum
CTTGAAAAGGTGGAGTCTAAAAGCTTTTCGTCTTAACTTACACTCTCACTAATTCTCTCTAGGCTGTTTCTGCCAGTCTAATTGTTGTGTTATTCTATCTAACTTTCTCTATTATAACGGACACATATTCTGAACTATATATATATATATATATATATATATATATATATATATATATATATATATATATATATATATATATATATATATATATATATATATATATATATATGGGCGACAGGACTAGCAACCTAGTCCTAAAATTATTCCTTACTGCTTGTAATAACTCCAGGACCATCATGGGAAACCACAGCTCCAAGAAACATTCTGGAGAGCTCTTTGAGAAAGTGTAGAGGTTAGATGGAGAAGGTGCTAGTCCCACTGGGAGCGTTTAAACCCTACCTGGTAGTTTAAAATAAAACTCAATGACTGGCACTGAAACCAACTAGCCGAAAAACTATGATCTTTTAAAACACTCTACGAGAGGAGCTTTTAAGAGCAGATGGCGAAATATGCTGGTCCCACTGACAGGGTGAAAACCCTTCCAGGAAGAGATATATATATATATATATATATATATATATATATATATATATATATATATATATATATATATATATATATATATATATATATATATATATATATATATATATATTTTTTTTTTTTTTTTTTTTTTTTTTTTTTTTTTTTTTTTTTTTTTTTTATTATTATTATATATATAATATATATATATATATATATATATATATATATATATATATATATATATATATATATATATATATATATATATATATATATATATATATACCTTCTCTCTATTATTTCATCGCCTATCCACTCTTATGCTGATGACTTCACCCTTCATTACTCATTTCACTTTGAAAGACACCCATCCCAACAGCAGTTAATTGACGCAAGATGGGTGGTTTTGAAGCAACTGACCTCTGATCTTTCCCATATTTCAAATAAGAGAAGTAGAAACATGGTCGTTTTCAATGCTTCAAAAACTCAACTCCTCCATCTTTCGACAAACCTTCCAATCATCTATGTCATCTTCAAAAACACACTACTCAAACTTTCATCTGTCCTCGCTATTATCAGTGTTTCTTTTTCTAGTCATCTTTCTTGGATGGATAAAATTTCTTTCTGAACAAACTTCTAAGAGGCTGGGTGTCCTGAGGAACCTTCGTAATTTTTTACACAACCCCAGTTGCTCTTTAAAGGGATGATGTTCGCCCGTGTATGGAGTACGCCTCACATCTGGGGTGGTTCCACACATACAGCTCTTGAAAAGGTGGAGTCTAGGGCTTTTCTCCTTTTGCTCTTACAAACTCTCTCCAATTTCTTTCTGCCCGTCGAAATTGTGGAGCCACTCTCTAAATACTATCGCTTTTACAACGGACATTGATAACAAGAGTTGGTCTATTACAAAGAAATCAAACAAAACTCACGTTCATACTTACCATATATGAACTTTGTCCCTGCAGGCTGTTACCCTGTAAAAGTAGAAAGATGAAATTACAAAATGTACCACTGCAAAAATAAAAAGAAAAGACACATTGTTTTTACTTCATTCAATGTTCACATGACTACAGTAAAAATTAATTTACTTACAAATATTTATGTCAAAAATAAAAACTTTTTCTAGTAGTACTTTGTTTTTTTTAATTACTTCTTTTCAGGTAGTTTACTCAAACAAAAATTACACTAAGGTAAATATATATATATATATATATATATATATATATATATATATATATATATATATATATATATATATATATATATATATATATATATATATATATATATATATATATATATATATATATATATATATATATATATATATATATAGGCTTGGGTCCAAGTACAAGGTAACTGTACTTAAGCACAAATACTTAAGAACTGCTCAAATTACAAGTATAAATACAGGAAATCTGAACTGAATGTAAGAATAAGAAAATTTAAATTTTTTTAAAAAACTGAACCACAGTCATTAACAGAATTATATAATTTAGATTCACTCCTAATTTCTGAATAAATGTAAACAATATAGTAAAATATAAAAGTATTTAAAAATACTTGAGAATGTTTTTTTTATTTTATTTTTTTTTTTAAATAAATTATGTAAGACCGTTTTTATTCGTTATTCAGGAGTATGAAAATTATAAGCATAATTCCATTTATTGCAGCAATTCACACACATGAAAGTTGCAAACTTCTTGCCAGTCAATCAACATCTTTCAGGGCAAAATTCTTTCCACAGGTGAAGATGCTAAAATAGCCAAATATTTTTATGCTAATTTGCTAGTGTTGGAAACATCATGATTTTTACATGTTAATCCATCCATTTCTTCAAAAAGGAATAAACTTAATTCCGGTATATCCTTTGATAATACAATATCGATATTAGCTTTTGCAGCTTAAAACAAGAATCTGTTACACTTGTCAATTTATAAGTTTTGGAATTTTTAAACAACTGAAGATGATTAAGCATGTGAAATTTTTAGTCTGAATACCAGATTACTATTATATTTTGAATGTATTTACCAAGATGATACCTTAGTCCTTGAACATAAGATAACTAAGCATAATGAAACAGTTTTGTCATTGAGCACTGTCATTCGCATCCTCAAACGATCAAAAGTTCATTACATATCTAAGAATATTTGGGTCATCTGCTAAAAGAGTTTTAACACCAAAACTGTTTAACTTTACTACTGAAATTTGCAAAATGGATCTGATCATTATAACTTCTGAATTTCAGTGAGTAGCACAACCAGAATTTTTTCTCTCCTTTTAGAACGTCCGTAGCTAGTGCTGACTTATACATGAAATATACCACACTTAGAAACTTTTCCCAGTGTTATAAGTCTTGCTTCTCTGATTCTATCTTATCAGTGCTTCAAATACTTCAGAATCTATTTTACAATTGTCGTCTAGAACTCTAGATCAATACTTCCCAGGTCTGAATCGTCATTAGTAGTTATTTCAGCAAATTGTGGTAGGGTAAAAAGCAGATACTATATTTGTAGCATCATCACTCGATATTTGTAATCTTAAATTCTATGTCAAAATCAATAATATTTGTTCATAATCCTCCAAAATTCTGTGTTGGAGTGTGAAAACGGCAAAGTTTGCAAGTTAATAAAACCCACTCTAAACACCGATAATTATCTTTATATTGAGCTGTAACTCCCTAAGATCTCATTTGACGACTGGACAACATACCAAGTGTGAAGGACAGATTCTGTGCATTAACAAGATTTTTTAAATATATGCCTTGAATATTGGGCGTTTGCATGTTGGTATCTGATAGTGAGAATCGGCTGCATTCATTAAATCGTTGAAGTTAGAGCAATTAATGACACTTTTTAGGATTTTTATTTTAAAAATTTAACTTGTATTTAAAACTACTTGATTTTTTCCAAGTACATTAGGCTCAGGCACAAGTACAAGTACTTTTGATTTTCGAAATCAAGTACAAGTACTCAAAAATTTCTACTTAAAAGTACAAGTAATTGAGCTTGGACCCAAGCCTGATATATATAAATATATATGTATATATATGCATATACACCTTATGTTTGTTCGAATTTTGAAGATATCCTGGAGTAAAATCTAAAGTTGCTCTGGTCTTTTCATTAAGAGGCTGTAAAAAAAGAAATATTTGTATATATAAATATATATATGGATGAATATATATATACATACACACGCTATAAATATTATATATATATATATATATATATATATATATATATATATATATATATATATATATATATATATATATATATATATATATATATATATATATATATATATATATATATATATATATATATATATATATATATATATATATATATATATATATATATATATATATATATATATATATATATATATATATATATATATATATATATATATATATATATATATATATATATATATATATATATATATATATATATATATATATATATATATATATATATATATATATATATATATATATATATATATATATATATATATATATATATATATATATATATATTACAAAAAAATAGGTTTTAAAAATAACAAAAGGGGGCCTTATTCCCTACTTTAATATCATGAAAGTAATATTTACACCAAGTCAAGAGTTTATTCATAACCTTGAGGATATACGAGAAAGTCAACAAATATTGGCTACATTGATTAAAATCCACATTATAGTAAGAAACTTAGAAATTTTATTTCTTATATATATATATATATATATATATATATATATATATATATATATATATATATATATATATATATATATATATATATATATATATATATATATATATATATATATATATATATATATATATATATATGAAACAGTGAGTTATAAGGGAATAATATTAGTGTAAGCATTAAAACACTTACAATTATCCTGTGTGCTGTATGATCCAATACTATTTCAACATTGGGAAGAGAATCTGGACGCTTCATGGAGAGTGGGTTTTTACTCAGTTGTATTAAGAATTCACGGTTATACTGGCGTTTGACTTCTTGGTGTTCTGGGCTCCCCTGACCTAAAACTTAGGAGTAAAAGTAATTTTAAGTGAAACTAAATTGAATGCACCTAATGCCTAAAAATTTACATCTAATGATTAGAAGTTAATAACAGGAAATTTTTCTGTGTGTGTGTGTTTGGTCTAGGAGTAGATTAACTAGATTAACAAAAGGTATTGAAAGATCATATGTATACTTGATAACTATACTTGAGACTAGATGACTTCGGTTTATCAGACACATGATTTTCTTCATGATTATTTATTTTAACTTCATCAATATGGCTAAACTCGGAACTGGGGCCGTCTTTGGAGGTCGCGTGCTAAAGCTTTTGCAAATTTCATGAGAAATAGCTTCTAGTGCCTGAACTGCTGAAACAGAAGCTGCAATTTTTATTTCTTGCTCTTGGACAGGACTTTCAGACTTTGTTTTGGTGGCTATTGACTAGCGACTAGGTTGTGGACGGTTGGTAATACACCCATTTGAAAGTTTATTTGTCAGTCGGCGTGTAGGCGGAAAAATTCTTACTCAATTACCAAGAATAGCGCGGGACAGCCTAAGTTTATGTCAGCTCTACAGGGTCTACTGTGTTATTTACTATTTAACATCGTTATTTTATTTGTTAAAGTGAATACTCAATTAGCTGGCGTAACCGTACATGCTATAGCATTTCCAGACTTTTTTCATTCAACGTCTTAGGCAGACCGAAGTCGTCTATATCGATAGACTTCAACCTGCGTTTTTCTAATCCGTTCCGGACCATTCTGCTGACGTCACACTTTCCAACGCCAACATTTTCCATTCCTGCTACACATGTGCCAGCTTTTCATACTCCTCCTACCTCTTCTCCTTCTACTTCATCTCCCCCACCACCTCCTCCTCTTCAATTGCAGATTCCACAACCTCCGCTTTGTCTGACTATAGCTCCAGTTCCTTTTTCTTCTGGCGGTATTCTCCAACGTCCTTCCAGTGTCGGATGGATACGATCTAGCAGAACAGTCCGTCTCCCTCTTCGGTTTCAGTGACAAGGTGTTCTGCAAGATCTCAGAGGTGAATCCTATAGCCGTTACGTTCGATTACGCCCTTTTGAAAGTTTTTTATTTGATGGTCGGCGTGTAGGCGGAAAAACTCTTACCCAATTACCAAGAATATCGCGTGACAGCCTAAGTTTATGCCAGCTCTACAGCGTTAGTTATTTACAATTTAACATTGTTATTTATTTCAGCTGGTTCATTTATATTCAGCACATAATTAATATTTATTTGGCACTCGCCGATTTGAAATCAACTATCCCCCAGCCACAACTGTCTTCCTCAGGCTCCATCTAGTTTGCTGTATAGTTGTGGCTCTTTCACATCAGCCGATTATTACCAGCTGAGTCTCTTTGATTATTACGTTGTAACCTTTTTCAGAATAAACTTTGCTATAGTATGGTGTCTTTAAACCCCTAGCCTTTCAAGTAAGTTACGCAAAGAACTCTCTCAAACACCATCCTATAGCTGCATCTTTGTTGGTATCATTCGTAGACTGAGTTTTGCGCTTATGTAATAGTTGCTGCTCTTTTTCCTAATTTGAAGAATTTTCTGTTGGTTTTGGGGGGGTGCTTCCTCTGCACTAGTTTTGAAAGGAAATTATTTCCTTTGGGTTGTTGCATATCATTAGCAATCCTATCTTTTTCACCTTTTCCACCACGTTTTCTTATTAATAAAAAAAATAAACCACTCTGATTTTATCCTTATCTTAATCCACCATATTAGCTTAAAAATTATAAGAATAGAAAAAAGTGAAGTATATATATATATATATATATATATATATATATATATATATATATATATATATATATATATATATATATATATATATATATATATATATATATATATATATATATATATATATATATATATATTAGAAAGAGGACAGTACAATGGAAATTTAAATTTAAAATCAACTTAAAACAAGATTTAGATAAGTTATCTTCGTTATCATTTATTAAAACATTCCACCCAAATTTCTTTGAAATACAATAATAATAATAATAATAATATAAATAATAATAATAATAATAATAATAATAATAATAATAATAGTAATAAAGTTTCTGGCTTTGAAAATAAGAGCTATGAAGAGAGGTTGAAGGAGTTAGGAATATTCTCGGTTGAAAGGAGATTTCTCAGAGGGGATATGATACAAGTTTACAAAATATTTGCATCTGACAGTAATACAGAGATTGAAAAATACTTTATAGTGGACCGTGGAAGAGTAACTAGAGGACATGATAAGAAAATTAAAAAGAACCCATGCCATCTCGATCTAAGAAAATACTCTTTCAGTAATAGAGTTGCTAATTTTTGGAATGACTTGCCACAAGAGATTGTTGATTGTGATTCTCTTGTCAAATTTAAAAGGGGGCTAGATAGATATATGGATGGTTTAGGTATTATATAACTTGACTAAGCCAAATTGGCGGGTATATATGAATTTTTAGATCAACATATCAACCTTTGACTAAGCCTAATGGCAGTTTTTTTTGGAGTGGGTGATGTTTCATTGAATATTGCATGTATAATTGGGCTTAGTTTTAATCTTTGCATGAATGAACTGATAACTAGGGACGGGATAGACCTAGTCTTTCGTGCATGTATTAGTATTGCTAGTTATTATTTGTTTGGACTGGGACAGTCTCGATAGGCCCTTGTGGCTTTTAACTGTCTCTATTTTCCTATGTTCCTATGACATCTACATGACCATCGAATCAACAATAGGTAATCCCTACACATTAGAATTATGTTAATACGTAATTTAGTATATTGATATCATGTAACTTTTTTTCCAGATTAACTATTATATGGGTATCCAAACAATATTCAAACAAATATATAAACAATAACTATTATTTGGGCATCCAAATGATATTCAAAACCAATACACTAACACTAAAGGAAATTATTAACACCTTACCATTAATTTGTTATGACCAAAGTGGCTAGACAAAAAACACACATAATAATGGTTTTACCAACAACTTAATTTAAACTTGCTTCACCAAAACAACAAAAATAAAAACCATATCAAACATAATTTCAACACACTGAAAAATTATTCGGTGCATATATATATATATATATATATATATATATATATATATATATATATATATATATATATATATATATATATATATATATATATATATATATATATATATATATATATATATATATATATATACTATCTTCTAAAGCTGAACTCTTTGCTCAAACTTTTGCCTCTAATTCAACCTTAGACGATTCCGGAGCTATTCCTCCTCCTTCAACCCCCTCTAACTCAATTATGCCTAAAATTAGAATTTCTTCTAAAGATGTCATTTCTGCTCTCTCTGAGCTTAATACTAAGAAGGCGTACGGTCCTGATGGTATTCCTAATCCTGTGGTTCTCAAAACTTGCGCTTCCGAGCTTGCACCCTGCCTCGGTAAACTATTTCGTCTTTGTATATCTACTTCAACCTTCCCTTCTTGCTGGAAACGTGCGCTCATTCAACCTGTGCCAAAGAAGGGGGACCCCTCTCAACCCTCCAACTACCGTCCTATTTCTTTGACCTCCGTTCTCTCTAAAGTTTTCGAATCTATCCTTAACAGGAAGATTTGGAAGCATCTCAATTCTTCTAATCTTATCTCTGATCGCCAGTATGGTTTTCGTAAGAAACGCTCTACAGGTGATCTTCTTTCCCTTCTCTCTGAATCTTGGTCCTCCGCTATTCGGCATTTCGGTGAATCTTTTGCTGTCGCGCTGGACATATCGAAAGCCTTCGATAGAGTCTGGCACAAAGCTTTGATTTCAAAACTTCCCTCTTTCGGTATCTATCCATTCTCTCTGTGATCTTCTCGCTAATTTCCTTTCCGGTCGTTCTATAGCAACTGTTGTAGACGGCCACCGTTCATCCTTTAAATCTATTAACAGTGGTGTTCCTCAGGGTTCTGTACTATCACCAACACTTTTTCTACTCTTCATTAATGACCTTCTCTCCATCACCTCATCTCCTATCCACTCCTATGCTGATGACTCCACCCTTCATTATTCCTTCCATTTTGAAAAACGTCCCACCCAACAGCAGTTGATAGACTCGAGAAGGGTAGCCTTGGAACAACTAACCTCTGATCTTTCCCGTATTTCAAATTGGGGCAGAGAAAACATGGTTGTTTTCAATGCCTCAAAAACTCAGTTCCTCCATCTCTCCACTCGACACAATCTTCCACACAACTATGATATCTTCTTCGAAAACACACAACTCAAGCCTTCATCTGTCCTTAATATTCTTGGTGTTTCTTTTTCTCGTGATCTTTCTTGGAAAGATCACATTACTTCTCTTTCTAAACAAGCTTCTAAGAGGTTGGGTGTTCTGAGGCGCCTTCAGAATTACTTCACGCCACCCCAGTTGCTTGCTCTGTATAGGGGTGTTGTTCGTCCCTGTATGGAGTATGCTTCGCACATCTGGGGTGGTTCCACACATACAGCTCTCTTAGAGAAGGTGGAGTCAAGGGCATTTCGTCTCATCAACTCTCCTGCTCTTACTAACTCTCTTCAATCTCTTTCTGCCCGTCGAATTGTTGCGTCACTCTCTCTTTACTATCGCTATTACAACAGACACTGCTCTTCTGAACTCTCTTGTTGCATACCTCCTCCATTGAGAAGAGCTCGTGCGACACGCCTTTCTACACATTCTCATCCTTTCTCTGTCCAACTCTCCGACCCCAGACTTAACCGCTATGCTCAGTCTTACATATACTCTACTGGTAAAGTCTGGAACACACTCCCTTCATCTGTTTTCCCAACTTCCTTTGACTTGCATACTTTCAAACGCCGTGTGTCTGGACACGTCGGCCACCATCGACCATGATTATAGACCTTTCCCAACTCCGGTGGAATTTGGTAGGCCTCCTGGCCTTTGCCCACCGGAGGTGACATAAAAAAAAAAAAAAAAAATATATATATATATATATATATATATATATATATATATATATATATATATATATATATATATATATATATATATATATATATATATATATATATATATATATATATATATATATATATATATATATATGCGATGAGATTATTATTATAATAAAATCAAAGAAAACATTTTTACACCTAAAATTAAATATCTGAAAATGCTTTTAAATACCTTTCTTTTGTACCTGTGGCCTGTCACAAATCTCATATTTAACCTGTAAAAGTAGATAGATGAAATTACAAAATGTGCAAAAAGAATAAAATGAGATGACATTGCTTTTAGCTCATTTCATGGTTCAAGTGACTACAATAAAAATCGCTTTATATATATATATATATATATATATATATATATATATATATATATATATATATATATATATATATATATATATATATATATATATATATATATATATATATATATATATATATTATATATTTTTTAAAAAAAAAATACAGGCCACTGTATTTATGTACAAGTAGTACAGAATTTTACAAATACAAAAAAAAAAAAAAAAAAAAAAAAAAAAAAAAAAAAAAAAAAAATTTTTTTTTTTTTTTTTAATTAATTTTATTTAAATAAAAAATTGTAGTCATTAAGATTTTAAAATTATACAATCGAGATTCATTCTTAATTAAGGTAAATATTTGAAATTAATTAAGCTTTTATTAATTCTGTTAAGTCTTTTTAATGCTTTTTTCACAAACTGTAAAAAATTAAAAAGCATAATTGTATTATTTCACAATTTTAAAAATTCTTGTCTATCAATCTATAGATATTCGTAGCTATTCCTGTACATGCCCTGCAATAGCCAAATAAATTTATCTTGCAATATATGCTTCCTTTGCCAGTGGTGGAAATATTTCAACATAATTCTTCCAGTATGTCAGTACATCACTGTCTTGTATTTGGTTTTCGTCTGGCGGTGCCATAAGGACGAACTACCTCACTTTTCGGAAAAGGATTTCCTGTGAATCATAAGATAATGCAATACTATTGATATTAGAAGCTTTTGCAGCTACTATGAAAATGAACTGTGTTGTCCCTAATGGTGAAGATCTCAATGTTACCTTTTTCCTTCTTAAAAACTAGTCAAGCTTAAACCTAGGATTAATTACACTTGAATATTGATAAATTTTTTATATTCAACTAAAGACATAAGGATTTTTTAGTCCACCTACCAGAGCAATATTATATTTTGAGTGCATCTGTTCTAGATATTAGTTCTTCAACACTTGGTATAATTAACTTCAATGAAACAGTTTTGCTGTTTTGCACAGTCAGTCATATTCCCAATGGATCAAATATTACTATCATATCTAAGAATATTTTAGTCACTTCCTCCAAGAATTGGAACATCTAAATTATTTGCTTTCCTTCTGAATTTTGATAAACTAGATCAAATCATTTTAACTTCCTAATTACTAGTAGTACAACTACATTCTATATTTTTTTCTTCTAGAATGTCTGTTGCTATTGTCAGCATTATGGGTAACAAACTTTTGCCCAATATTGTACCTAATTGTCTCGATTCTTTGACTATCTTTTACTATTAACTGCAAAGTATGTTCAGTTCTTAGTGCTTCAAGAAACTCAGAGTTTATTCAAAACTTATCTAAAATCACTTTTCATCTTCATCTTCAGCAGTAATTTCAGAAAATCCTGCTTGAGAAAATTATTAGCTATAATACTTTATTTGTAATCCTACATTCTATATCAAAATCTATGACGACTTACTCATACTCCATAATTCTTTGTATATAGTGATGCAGGTTGATACAAAACTTACTAACACCAGTTACCTATGTAATAAGCTGTTAACTCTTAAAATCTCCTTTGAAGATTGGATCTGATGCAAAGTGTTAAATTCTGTGCATTTACATTTTTCTTTAAATATCTACCATAAACAGCAAGCACTTAACCAGTAATAATTTGTTTACTAGGTGTTTGCATGCTGGTATCCGATGCTTAGTATCGGCTGCATTCATTAAATTGTATAAGAGCTATCAAGAACGGAAAAGGGAACAAGGTCTTGACACCAAAAAAGGCACCAATGCATTATTAAGTTCTGCTTTCACGAATATCAAGTGATTTATATTTCTTTGTGTGCGTTTGGCCTGACACAGTAACAAATTTCCATGGACCAATTGTTAAATCAGAGTATTAATATACTTAAATTAGCATTTGTTAGATAAACAATATCAAACAAATGTATAACAATAATGATTTAAAAAAAAAAAAATTTATCCAAGTTCCTAAAATTTTAGGAAAATTTTAAGCATAAGGATCAAATCCACATTTTATTATTTTTATGATAAATGAGATTTTTTAAACATTTTTACTTTTAAAATTTAAATTGTCTTTAAGGGTACTTGATTTTGCCTCAGTATATTAAAATTAAGTAAAAGTACTTTTGATTTTTGAGCCCTCAAGTTCAAGAACATTAAGTACAAGTACAAACACTTGTACTTGGACCCCAATCTCTTTTATATATATATATATATATATATATATATATATATATATATATATATATATATATATATATATATATATATATATATATATATATATATATATATATATATATATATATATATATATATATATATATATATATATATATATATATATATATGCTTGAGTCCAAGTACAAGGCTGCTGTACTTAAGTACAAATACTTAAGAATTGAACAAATCACAAGTACAAATACCGGAAATCTGGATTGAATGTAAGAATAAGAACATTTCAATTTCTTTTTAAATTAAATCATAGTCATTATCGTAAAATTATATTATTGAGAATCAATCCTAATTTCTGAATTATTGTAAATAATATGTAAAATATAAATAATTTAATTAATTTAAAAAAAAAAAAAAAAAAAAAAAAAAAAAAAAAATTTTTT